>VXBO01009025.1:318797-398489 GCA_013400135.1 Rhinoptilus africanus
CACTGACAAAAAAAAGTTTTAAATCCTTTTTACGTCATTAACAGGCCATTTATCGGTAGGCGTTATGGGGAGGGGGCTCTGGTCGCCTTACCTGGGACTTCCTCTGATTACAAAGTAAAAAGTAGAAGGTGCTCTTCAAGTGTAAGGCCCAGGCCTTCAGTTTGTGGGAGAAATCGTAATTCTGCTTGAATATTTTAATTTCAGCAAATGCCATGAAGCAAAGGCCATTGTGAGATCTCATTAGCTCTCATTAAATGGTTGTGACCTTGCCCGGAGTCGTAGAGGACCTGAGAGCTGGTCGGGAGTTCTGCCGGAGCACCCAAACTCCTCTTCGGGGCATGAAAACTTACCTAAAATAAACATCGGAGAGGAAGGAGAACAGCTGGTACAGTGAAATGTGCAGGAAAATTTTAATGAATGGCCAGTTTGGGGATGCATTTCAATAAAATGCATTTTTTAGGGCATGGTCACTTAAAGCAAGCTTAATTAGAATTAAAGAATTTTAAAGTCGTTTTTATAATGCACTTGTTAATCTTTTGGCTGAATCATATTGCGTTTTATTCTGTCTAATTGATTTTTAGCAATATACTTATGTCATTATCTTTCCCTTAATTACAGATCAAACCAAATGAAAAACGTATTCACAAGTTAAGGTTCTTAACAGGCCAAGAAATATGTATGTGTTTTATTAGCAAATGTTTGTAATGTCTGCTATTTGCAGGAGGATTGGAGGTATACATTCAACAGACATGTTTACTGAGAGGAAAATTTCTGTGGGAATTAAGTATTTTTTCAATTTCTCAGAGGATAGTCTTTCAGACTGTGCCTTTACTCTGACCTTTGTACTTGAAAAATAATTTTACAACATTGACGCTAATTACGGAGTAAGGACTCTTAACGGTCTGTTCAAGCACCGTAGTATCGCTAACCAAAGAATCCTGGGTTTGTAGTGAAACATGAAATATAAATGGAGTAGTAATTATTTTATTCTTGTTTCCAGTATGAATTAAGATTTTATTAAATTATTATTTATTTATTTAAGATTTTACTAAATATCCCCCACTCAGAATTTGTAGAGGTAATATAATGGTCTGGGTTTTCCCATGTAAGATTCCTTTATTTGCCTATCTGAAGCAAATAGGGAAAAAAAATCTCATTAGCTTCTAGTAAAGCTTTCATTTAAGATGAGGAAAATTGATTTACTAACAAAAAAGTTTCTTAGCTCTCTGTTGAGATTGAACTTATCCTGCCTTAGGCTGACAGGGGCCGACGGCCTGGGGGAAAATACTGAAAACCCTTGATGTTCAGAAGGTGCTGTGGAGCGTTTACCGTGTCTCGCATTTCACAGTGCGGGGGTTTGGGGGGTTTTTGGTAGTATTACCTGCAGGAGAGCAGGGTTTAATCCTGCATCAGTTCAACTCGCTTGAACTAGCCCCTCTCAGCGTTCTCACGTGCAAGACTTTAAGGGCAAAAGCTTCCTACGGCTGAACTTTGGAATAGTCTTTTTAAAGGTACCACCTACGTGTCAGTCTGAGCTGGGTAGGACAAACTGGTGCTTGTGGTGGGTGAAGTGATGGACCAGCACCTCCTTTATGTCGGGGGCGGAGGTGTAGTGTTAGAGTTGAAAAGTCAGCATTATTAGTCCTGGGCTTCCTTCCCCAGGGTTGTGGTCATCTGGAATGCTGATACAGATTCCCTACCACATAGGGAACGCGTTTATTTCTTTTTTTAAATAATTTAAATGGGGTTTGGCTCAAAATGACCTCAAGCAAGAGCCCAGCCTTTGTGTGGTGTCAGCTGGGGCCGGGCCTCGCGTGGCCCGCTCTGTACGGGAGCAATTTCGGAGAGAAACCCAGTGCTAGTGCCAAGTGGAAGTTCTGCTGGGTAGGAAGAAAGGTCTTTTCTGATCTAGAAAAAAGCGTAAAGAAAATTCATGGGGATGGGGTGTACTTATCAGAGAGATTAGAGCCGTACTGGAATTATCAGGCCAGTCTTCTGAACAGTATCCTGAAATGTTAATCCTGCAGAAAGGCGGGAGTCCAGGTTTTTTCTCAGCTCAAAGTCTGTGAGTCATTTGTGTTGTTTCGGAACGTGTATTATATGCTGTGTAAAATACACTTATAAACTACTTAATTAGAAAAATAATGTAGAATTTCAGTGCACATTTATATGTAATGCAAATATTATTTTCCAAAAGAAGTGGTATAAAATTTTCGCAGCTAGTCAGTTCTTTTTGCAGCCGTACTGCTGGTGAAAACAGAGAGAAGTCCGCCACAGGAGATCTGCCGGGCTGCGTCAGTGCAGCGAACTGGAACTTCACGTTTCTCGAGAGGATGAATCCCGGCCTGAACTTGTGTTGTAGGTTTGAGGAATTTTTTATTTTTATTTTTTTTTAATTGCTTGGAAAGGGTGGAATTGAGTCTCAGGTCTTGCAATTCTTTATTGTGTGTGCTAAGATCATTTGTCTCGCCTGCCTTGCTCCGGGGTGCCGCTCGCTGCTGGGCACTGGGTGCAGTTTGGCGGTCGACCCCAGTATTGCAGGGGGTCGGCTCTGAAAAGAAACTCTGAAAACTCTTAAACTCTGAAGAGAAATCATCAAAGTGAAGGAGGCAGCCGGACATCCCGCACTGAAGAGGGTTTGGTGTTTTTCTTGGAATTGGATTCTGTTCTTTTTCCAAGAAGAACAAATAGGTTTTTTTAACAGAGCACTAAGGCATTTATTCTTTCATTAATTAATTTTTGCAGTACAAAAACTTTCGCCATATTGCTGGAAGTACAGTTGTTTAAATTTAGTTTGATGAAATGAATATACCTCACTGACAAGTAATATAACCAAGCCAAATTCTACATAATTTTTCTTGGAGTAACCGAGCCCTGGCCCTATTTATCACAGATCATTTTCTCAAGGCTGCACCTTTTAATCCCGTGATGTGTAGCTCATAGTACTGCGGTGGGAGCAGCTCCGTGGAGTTTTGGGGTCGGGGCTGCGGGCAGACGCCGCAGCGTGGGCACGGTGCATCCCACCACATCCCAACGTGTCCCGCCACGTCCCGGGGACCCGAGTGATGCCCCCGTCCCAGTGGGGTGTGACATGGGCTTTAAGCACTAACAAATCTTCGTGAGCCCAAGGAAACTTTGGTGTAAGGGGCAAGTTTAGTGACTGATGCTGAGGAACCACCTGGTAGAGGAAATCGCATCCCATTTCACCAGCAGCCTGGCTGCTACATCATTTTCCGTCTCTCTGATGGTTTTTAAATTGAGGAGGGAAAAAGCTGTTGTGATAGTGTCACTAAACACTGCAGAACATATTTCCATATAAAAACCTTCCTAGATAGGAAATCCTAGTTAATAATAATTTGGAGAAAAACCTGTAGTAAAACTTGAACATATTAAGAGTTTTTAATTTGAGCTCTGGGGGAAGTGATCTATCTAGATAGGCACAGTAAAAATGATGAGATTTCAGGCAGGTTTTACAGATGATTTTCTGCTTCTTTTTAAGAATAATTGAGTCATTTTAATGATAAGCCTTGCTTGGCTTCTTTGAATGGACTGCATGTAATTAGTTGTAGCTTCAACTTTGAAATGTTTTGAAAGAAAATGTATCATTTAGCTCATAAATTTTTTTCCTAGTATCTGCCTTTAATATTTGTTCATTTTCTGACACGTACAACTTTGCTACTTCAGGTCAGATTCCAGATAGGGCTCCGTTTCCTTTGTTGTCTCCACTGTTCCCTTCAGGACGCGGGAGGGTAATTGCGCAGACCATCTTTCCCGGGCGGCGGGAGTGCGGTTCCAGCTGCGTGCAGCACCTGCGCGGAGGCGGCTCTGCCGGGGCGCGCGGGGCCCTGCCAGCCGGGCTGCGCTGCCCGCGCGCCCCCGCGCCCGCGCTCCTCCTCGCAGCGCTCTGCCCTTCTGTGAGCTTCAGATGGCAGCGATGCCAGCGAATGCAAAGTGTCTGGTTTAGACTAATTAGAGGGATGATTTGTGAAACGCTGGCTATTTATTTAATTAATCACCAGCACAAAGCTATAAAACCCATATTTTAAAAATCCCTGTTAGTTTGCCATGTGGTTAATAGATTGTGGCACATTAAAAAGTGACACGGTGATGTATTAAAAATGTTCCACCTAAGGTTGGCTAATGTCCTCGAGGAACTTAAGCAGTCTGCTTTATGCAACAGAAGCAGAGGATTAGAGACTGATCTGGTTAAGGATTGAATATTTCTGAAAACGTTTATCTTTTGTATAGCATCTGTTCATTAAAATATATTGTGGAGTGTTTCTTAACGTACAAATTATGTTTATGGTGTAGTTTTAATTATAAGTTTTCGTTGCATTTTGTTATTACAAAGAATAACTCTGTTCCTCAGTATTAAATTGTAGTGTTTATTACTAAGCAAAATATAAATAATTCTTCTAAAGTAGGCCATTCCTTCTCCCCGCTACATGGAACCAAGGATGGTTTTGTGTAATGAAAGCCTGTTGGTTGCAGCTGTAGCAATTGTATTTTGATAAACCTGAACACGTGTTTCCCTTCTCCAGCAGGACCGTTGAGTTGAACTGGTCGGGCTGTAACACCCAGCCGGGATGTAACACCACGGTGGCTCGCGGGGTCGGGGGGGATGCTTGCCTCCGGGGGCGGGTGGCTGCGGGTCCCTGTGTGCGGGGAGGGCGCGTGAGCTGCGTTCCCTCTGGCCACGTGCCACAGAGCAGATCCGACTCCGGTCCAAGGGAGATGGACTGAGACCAGTTCTCCGAAAACTGGGGCTTGCGTGAAAGTGAAGGAGGCCGGGCTGCAAAGGGGACAGACTCTGGGCTCCCCCCGCCTTCCAGATAAGGTTTGTCAGAAAAAAAGCAGTAACAAGAAATCATGTTCATAGCACTTTTAAGTAAAACAGTTTTTAATCCAAAGTGAGTTGTATGAATGAATGCGTGTTTATACATTTGAAATACGCTGTTACAAAAATTACATGTCTTACTCTTTGCTCAGGACTTGCATAGTTTTATTAATTGTGGGAGTGAATGCCAAGAGAGAACAGGCGGTAATTTGGGATACTTGGTGGTGGTATATATGTAAATCATAGTTTTGAGGTGCGTATAAAAATTTGTGCAGGTGTAAGCATGGAAGGAAACTGTCCAGCTCTGGAGGTTATGTTTCTCAGCTGTGTGTTGTATAATTAACTGGTACATTAGGAGGGGGGCTGGAATAAAACATGAGCATGTTAATGCAGCCTGGAGCTGATGTTGTAGTGATCATTGCAATGCAGATAACACATTTCTCATAACTGCTGCTGCCTACTGGAGCCTTTGAAACATCTGGACCTTTAATTGAAAAATAGCGTGGTGCTATACAAAGCAGACACGCTAAGTGAAGTCAACAATTTAGAATAAAAAATAATAGTGTGTTATTTACCTTGTAGTTAAATATTCATACTTTGTTATGCTTTGTGTAACAGGAAATTACTGGGTTAAATTTTTATGAATAGTGACAGTGCGAATAAGATAAATTAAGTATTTAACAATGTTAATGGAATTTTACATTGTGATCTGCCAACTCTCTAGCCCAAGCTAGGGGGATGCAAAGGAGAACCCACTCCTCAGAGAGGAACAACTTTCTTGCCTTCTCCATGAAGTTTCAAAATGGTGGGACGTGTGAGGACGGGGGGAGTGAGGATGGGGACGTGTGAGGACAAAGACACCTGCCGAGAGCAGCCCGCTCGCCTCCGCCGCTCTGGAGTCATTGTCCCAGCACCTCACTGGTGGTATTTTCCAGAAATGACTCAAGACTAACCGAAGCAATCATATGGCTGTAGTAACGACAAATACAATACTGGCTTAGCCACCTGGTGGAATAAACATCGTTCCTGTTTTGCCGTAGTGGGTGTGGTATGGTGCCTTGGAGAGTGACAGGGGTAGAACTGCCCTGGATTTTCCTACGGACACAGAGGTAGCCTCCTGCTCTGAGTGTTAGTGTAATATGCAGCTGAACAGGCGTTTCCTCCAGATCTGTTGTAATACTGTGCAAATGAAAAGAACAGACCATGTTATGAGTATTTAACCATGGTATTAATGCTTGATGTTGTTGTGCTCTCCGCATAAGTTCTGCCGGTCGCAGCTCCGCGTTCGCTGCAGGGCCGGGGCCGAGCAGCGCGTTCCTCGTCCTGCCCGGCTGCCAGCCTGGCCGAGCTCAACCGTCAGCCAGCGGTGCCGTTGTTTTGCGCTGCAGCGTGAGGGCCTGTGCCACCTGCTTATTGAAAGTTTTTAAGGTATTGGATCATCTAACCTAAAAAAAAAAAAAAATTTTTTTTGAGATTAGCTCAAACGCTGTTTTGCTTATGAGTGAATATGACTGACTGTTCTGTTCCCACTTATTTGGATGAGGGAATAATTTTTTTTTTTTTTTACATCAAGAGCTTAGAAGACAATGATTTTCAATGCTTGTCTTAGAAAAATGTAGTCCTTTGTATTGCCACAAACATCTGTGCTCTAATCTGTTAGAACTTTTGTTTGTGTTGTAAGTGCTGAGTTAATAGATTTCAGTTTTTCCCCCTTCATGAATTTTCTGTCTGTTGCTTAAATACCGATGTGAGTAAGTTACGGCTGAGAGGTGACTGCCGGATTGCAGAGTATATTAAATGCCCTGTCACCTGAAACAAAAACCATTTCCCGAGTCTAAAAGTGAGAAGACATTTTACATTTGGAAAAGGATAAGCATTTGTTTCCATTTTGCGTAACGTTTAGCATTGTTTGCTGGGAGGTGAGTCAATGACTTAAATTAATTATAATTACTGAAGAGACATATACTGATTGAACAAATAAAGTAGTAAGCTCATTCGTGCCAAGGCCATCTAATTAAATGCTAACTTTGGATAAGCTAGATGTGCATGAAAGATTAATTTTAAGAGGTTTTTATGACTCCCACTAAATAATGATTCAGTAAAATCTTTGCATTATATCATTAGAGCATCTAATCTTAAAGTGATATAACATTTAGTCACAGAACTCCATTGTACAGGAAGATGCAGTAAATTATTGTTGTTGAAAATTAATCACTTTTTCTCCAAGAAATGTTTATGGACTTTGTTTTAATCTTCTACTGTGGTGTGCAGTGAAGCAAATGAGAAGTGCGCAGGATCCAGCGCATGCATTTTTCTCCATGACTAGTTCGTTAGCTGCCCGTTAGGCAGGTTCTCCCGAGCTCTGCTGGGGAGTGAGTTGTCCTGGGGAGGGACAGGCTGTACCGAACTTCCTCGATCGTGGAGAACAGTATTAGTGGCCCCGTGATAATCTATTCAAGATCTACATCTTCTGGTATCAGAGGGAGGCATATATTTTCTAATGGACTTTGATTAAAAGTTGATTTTAAATCTTAGAAAGACTTCTTGTGTTGAAAGAATTTATAGAGTTTAAATACGTATTTTTATCTTTTTTAATTTAACATCCTGTGTTTATATTTAAAGCGTGTTTTATTACAGAACATTGTTTAATGATACAGATATTTCTAAAATTATGCTTAGCCAATGAAGGTCATTCTACATGTGGTTTTCCTGTCATAGTTGTAGTAATCAGTATTGATATAACTAAACACCACAGCTCGCAAATACAGTCCTAGAAGATCCGTGAAAATTCATCATTTGAGTTTCCTGTCATACCCTTCACTCATACTCTTGTGTCTGCAGGTCCCACAACACGTGTACATCATGTACATGCTGGTGGTGCTACTTGTGTTCTTGGAATTAACCCGACTACCGTTACGTATCACCAAATACTACTATGCGAGTCTGTCTTTATTTTAGATAACAGGAGAAACATGGATTCACAGGAGCAGTAGTCTTAAATACCAAGTTCTTCTTTCAGAAGAAACTATAAAAAATAGAAAGCAGAAAGTTTGTGGTTTCGGCAGACTGTACTTTTCAGCCATGTCAGATAATAGACACGATTCTGTGTGGCTCTTGAACAGCAGCAGAAAAGAAAAGCTGGAATGTGCCAAAGAACTATGATGTGCCAGCCACTGAGAATTCTGATGACGGTGACAGAGAAAACAGAAATATAAAGAAACTAAGTGATCTGTTTAGGTGCACAGCACATTAGCAGTGATTTGGGAAATAGTATTCCTGGTTTTTGACCTCTTCCAGGCTGTGCACACTGCACCGCACCGTGACTCCACCAGTGAGTTGCAGGTGATGAAGCATCATCTTTGCTTTGAGTGAGGTGAAAATGCAATGGAAATAGCAAAGGGAAATTTCCATAAGATCAGAGTGTAGGAGAGCACTAGGTAGCCTTAAGAGAATCCATTAATAAAAATACTAAGAAAATTTTCTGTGATTTATTGTATGTTTTCTATGTATCCAGTTACTCCTCACTTCCTTAAAGGATTGGTGGAATATAACATTTCTAACAATAAAAGCTTAATGGAATCAGATTTGTGATTTCCTAGAAAATTAACGAGATATTTTGTCAATTTTATTCCAGACTTCATTTGTCAGAATATACAGTGTCCAGTGACAAGCTAAAAGAATTTTTTGACAAATTAACTATGCCACAGGTGACAGATCAGGAAAATGTTAATTTAACAGCCCCTTTATGCTTCCCAGATTTATTGGAGGCTATTAAGGAAACTCCAAATGGTAAGGCCCCTGGCCCTGAATAGATTTTCCATTGAATTTTATACAGAATCTATTAATAAAGTTTGATGCTGCCTTTTTGAATATAGGTAATTGTACTGTATCTTCTGGGTCTCCTCAGCACTGATGGTTGGAATACAGTTTTTAGTTGGCAGAAAAAAGTAATTTTGCTTCCAGTAGAGTCTGTAATCTGGTTCTGAATGATTCCTCCTGAAGACGTGACTACGAGCACCACGCAAAGCCCACAAGTTATTACTCGTGAAATCCAGCGTGGCTAGGTCTTTGCCTCTTGGCCACTGAGACGAGTAATTGGAGGTCTTTTACTCAGTCCCACCACCCACAAATCCTTCCCTAATGAGCTTTGCACAGGCGAGTAATTGAGCTCCGTGGGACTTCCCACACCATTAATATTTTGCAGGACCAGACTAAGAATATGGATTCATTCCATCCTGTAGACAAGTACCTGATGCTTTGGATTTGTGCTGCTGGTTCAGAACCAATATCATCAGTTTGCGATAAAGGCAGCGGAGATTCCACTGGACCCCTTGACTTGGTGGTTGATCGGTCAAAGCCTCGACCCTCGTGTTTCCAGGCCACACCGATGTTTCCTGCCCCACGTAGCTCTGAATGTTCTCGTTACCAACAGAAAGTCTAACCAGCTTACAAATCTCATGTTTCAGCCTCTCTGATATCTTGCAGTTGGTTTTACAGCGCTTCTAATTGATAAGAGTATTTCACTCACTTTTTTAGAGATCTGGAGTGTAATCGGGATGCTTTTGAGCCATTTCTCAGTACTGCTGCTGTTGGTATCGCTCCCTGCGCCCAGAGAGCAGCTGGAATCCCAATTACCCCTGATTTACGTCACCTCTTGTCTTGGTGTTCATGCGGAGTGTTTGTGAGCAGGAGAACAAGGATATCGGTAACGGGGGAAGTTTGGACAGCAAGATGGTAAAAACAGACTGGAGGTGGTAGAGGAAATTTAGAGATGGGGAAAAACAAAGAAAAGTTTATTTAAAAACAACGCAAAGCAACAGCACGGTGCAGGGCAAAGGAGAGAGAAGCACTGCAAAAGGTAGCACAAGGAAAGATACCATATTATTTCTGGTAATTGTGAGATCAGGGTCCCTAGGATGTGTTTATTTTATAAATACATGTGTTTATTGGATTATGAGCTTATAAAACATTCTGTACTTGTTGTAGTGGCTAATGGAATAATCTGGTCTTTTTGGTGATTAGTCACAGTTCTTGGCGCGTTTGGCCGTTCTGTGGTTTTACGCTGTCTACAGCACTTGTAACCTTGGCGGCGACTCTCACATCTGGTTGTCAATTTTTCTTGGATTTTCCATTATCAGGACTAAGCATTACTTATGATGCTGCCATCCTTGGATTTAAATATGTAACTAACTTGGCATGCCAAGGAGTCACATTAATTTCCTTGATAACTGCTATTTACTCGTTCACATGCACACAGTTTGCGCCCCGCGTCCGTTGCAGCCAGGGTCCCTGGCCATGGCCTCAGCGACACTCCCAGCCTCGCGCGCGTCCCGGCAACCCCCGGCTGCTGTTTGCCCCTGGGCAAGGACAGGGACAGGCTTTGAGATTGGTGACTCATTACCCGATACCGGCTTAATTCCCCTTAAAAATAAGCCCTGTAAGTAGGAAAGGAAAGCAAGAGGAGAAAGCAAGAAAGAAAACGGTAAGGAAAGACCCTTCTTTCTCCAGCAGTTGTGGTTGCGTTGTGTTAGTGATTCCCTTGGAGAGGTACAGCTGTGGGCTGGGTGGTGTCCAGAGTCCCAGGCCCACCAGCCCACTGGCTCATCCAAAGGCTTGTTAAGGCTTATCTGAACACAGCGATGGCACGTCCCATATTCTGTTACAAATACAACATTTCCTTTAAAGGGAGTAAAACCAATTTCTTCTTACCTTAAAAACATGGGAGAAGGAGGTGTGTGCACTATAAAACCGTTTTCTTAAAAAACAATTTCATTGTATTTGGATGGATTTTAATAATACTTTTAGCTATGCCAGTATGAATAACTTTAATCTTTAAATTCCTATTATTTCTCTAATTTATAATCACACTGAAGGATCAAATGGTTTTTAACAATATATTGAAATTAGCACATGGCATTTAACTCCCTGTTTTATATTCTCATCATAGATTTATAGTATTGAATCCTTTTATTCTGTTACTTGGAATTCCGAGTGATTAATTCGAATAATACTTTCTTCTCTCAAGGCCCATATAAGTATAGAGATAGATAGAGATATATGGTTATATCGGGGTGCTTTTGAAGAGGAGATCAGGATGTACAATCTTTTGTCTGTTTAAAAGATTACTGGTGTAAAAATGCACTTCTCTCCACAGTAGATTACACATTTTTTTCTTGTAATGCAAACTTTGTAGATCTTTATGTTGCTATGTATTCCGTGTTTTATTTAATTGTTAATCTCCACAGTGCCAAATAGATTTTTTTAATACAGTAAGTTCCAATAAAATCCGGTATTAGTTAATCCTCCTTGGTTGTCTTCATAGAATCACAGAATGTGTTGGGTTGGAAGGGCCCTCTAAAGGCCATCTAGTCCATCCCCTCTGCAGGGAGCAGGGACATCTTCAACCGGAGCAGGGACATCTTCAACCAGAGCAGGTCGCTCAGAGCCTCATCCAGTCTGGCCCTGAATGTCTCCAGGGATGGGGCCTCCACCACCTTTTTGGGCAACCTGGGCCAGTGTCTCACCACCCTCAGTGTAAAGAAATGTCTTCTAATGGTTCAAAATAGTGTAATGGCTCAGCTGTGTGTGTGATTTTGTTCTTCTCTTGGCAAACCATGGCCAAGCCTAAGGTTTGCTTTTAAACATCATCGTAACCTCCACATAGGAGCAAGTTTCGTTTTTGCCCCAGTTCTCTGCCCGGGTTGTGTTACTGGTTCGCTGTCCCTTAGCCGAGCAGCCAGTGCCGTCTGTCTGGCCGTGACCTGAGCCTGGTGACTGTCTCTGGGTGGCTGGTGTCCCGGAGTGACGGGTGCTGAGATGGGCTCTGTGGGTGCCCCCGCGCCAGGCGGCAGCGGGGCCGTGCCAGCCGTAGCGATAAGGCACGGGAGGAGGATGGTGGTTCTGCTCCTGAGGCAGGTGGGCTTTGCACGCGGTGGGAAGGGACTGCAGAGGAAAGCAGAAGTGTAGACACAAGGGTAATGCCAGTATTAAATGCTGATGGCAAATGGTTTTGCATTTTTAGGTGGGCTTGTCAGTTCTCTCTTCCCCCTCACCCCACCCTTTCTATACTTACTTTTTTTTTTTTTTGGATCCTACAAGAACAAGGGATCTTCAATGAAGCTCAGGCGTCTTATGGAAAAAATTTCATATAATTTTTACAGATACATTAAACAGCAGTAAAAGAATTGGAACTTAAACGTTCATGCTTCTTCCAATTTTAAGTCGTAGCAGTGTATTTTAATCTTTCTGCTGAAAAGAATTCCACCCGTACCAGATTTTGCATTAGCTCTGTCATACTTTTTCTTTTATACATTCTAATGAAATATATTTTCTCGACAGGGTCATGTTGGTACAACGGCAACCAAAAAAATTGATGTCTACCTCCCACTGCACACAAGCCAAGACAAACTGCAGCCCATGACAGTTGTGACGATAGCAAATGCCAAGGTGCATGACCTGATTGGACTAATATGCTGGCAATATACAAGTGAGGGACGGGAACCAAAACTGAAGTAATGTTCTTTCTTTACTACCTCTTGATCTCTAATTTTCTCCTCTGCAGCCTTTTTGCATAATGAAAAGGATTTCCATGTCAATGTTTTTTATAGATAAATCTTAGAGAAACCACCTGCACATTTATCAATATTTCCTTTTGAGCAGGACACGTGTATCTATAGCCGTTTCTCTTTCAATTAAACTACCCGTTACTATAAAATGATAAGCATATGAAACTGTGGATCTGTAAATGAATCATAATTTCAAAATGCTCTGTGTAAAAATAATATAAATCTTATCTCTTTCGGTGTCACGGAGACATTTTTTATTTTATGTCCCATCTATTTTTTGGTGGTGTTCTTAATGGCTAAGATCACGAGGATGTCAGATAAAATCTGGAACTCATCCGTAACTCCCTCTTGTGTTTGTGCCGAGGGAAGGTGCCCAGACTCCGGCTCTGCTCTGGGCACGGAGCTGGCTCCTCCTGGAGAGCCGCAGAGGGAGGACTCGCTGCGCTGGGTGACGGAGTGTCTCAGAGCCCTGTGCCGGTTCTCCACAACCCGTAGAGTAGATCCTAGCAGAGCGGCTGTGCCTGGAAACAAGTCAGAAGTCTGTCATGGAACTTCAGCACTGTCACTTATTTGCTTTCTGCTGGCATTTTGCTGACATAATGACTTTAATTCATTATGCATGTGTTAAAATATTTCTGTTTTTCTGAGAATTCACAGGCATAGGGGCTAAAGGTGCTTTTCTTTCCAGGTTATTATCCTGGAGGTAGCACTAAAATAAATATATGCAAATAAGGATCCTGCAAACAAAATAAATACCATTTTTCTTCTAAACTGTGGATAAAGTTGCATTCTTTAATTCAAAAACCTCTATCATGCCATATTTTATAATTTCTACAAGACACAGCCCTCAGTCATGTTGGCTCTTTGCTGTAGAGAGCAGCATCTGTGTCGTCCTCAGAAACTTCAGCTTTAGTTAATCAATGGATTTTTCAGTATCTTTGGTAATCACAGAACCACAGAACGTGTTGGGCTGGAAGGGCCCTCTAAAGCCCATCCAGTCCCACCCCCTGCAGGGAGCAGGGACATCCTCAACCAGATCAGGTTGCTCAGAGCCTCATCCAGCCTGGCCCTGAATGTCTCCAGGGAATCATTGCTTACGTCTCCAGTGCGAAAGAGCTCTACCCCTAAGATTTCTGGGGCTGAGTAATGGATTGTATTTACTGTGCTGTTTGGTAAGAGCCGTTACTTTGTCACGGGAGGTGACCCAGGGTGTGTCAAACAGGTTCTTCAGAGGCACTCCTCTGAGCAACTTCCCTTTCAAAACAGTTCTGTAAAACACTTCAGCTTTTGTTACAGAACATAAAATAAGAACTTAAAATAGTTTATTATGCAGCTATTAGTACAACAGATACTAGCGGGTGACTTTTCTGGTGCAAAGAAGCTTCACAGATTTGCTTGGGGTTTTTTTCTATAGGAGCCAGTTTTCACTCTGTTGTTGTTCCTGGAATATTTGGTGCATGGGGTTTTTTTGGTACTGAATTTTACAGTTTTCTCTTTCAGCATTTTTCAGAAGCGATTGAGGGCCCAGTAGCCGTCTCTGCTGTCAGGCCTAGCTGCAGGGGGCAGGGGGTGCTGAGACCCGACCTCAGCTTTGGGGTTGGTTGGTGTCTGCAGGCACAGGACGACCTGGAAAAGCAGCCCCTCTGCAAACGGTCTCATGGATATCATTGCCTGGGATATAGGGTTTCCTCAGCTCTTCTCAACAAACAGATGAGATGTTTCAGAGGTTAAATACTTCAGTTTGATTTGGTATTTTTTTTACACTGGGGAAGAAATATGAAATTATTTGCAGATGGTACCATTTCGTTTGCTGTTATTAATTTTTGTTCATTATACCATTGGTTCAAAAAAGTGTCTTTAGTATATGATTAGCTTATTTTTTAACAAGCAAGACGCCACTAATGTCAGTCTTTGGACACACGCATATTTTTCGGAAGCCCAGCACACCTCAGGTGGAACGATGCTCGTGAGCAGAGGTGGTCCATGCAACATCATTGCCCACGGCAAACGTCAGTGGTGGGGAGAAATTAATTTCTCTGTCTGCCTTGAAGGATAAGATGTTATGATGTGTCAAAGAGTGATCATGACCAAGGAGGCTGTCTGATGTAATCAAATCTCAGGACAGAAATACTAAAATAAATAATGGAGGGACGAGTTCCCAAGAACAGTCCAACAGCAGCAACTGAGAATCTGGGTGCAATTGCTCAGAGGAAGGGGCAGAGCCTCAAGATTACAAGTTTGTTTTCTTGTGTAGTTCTTTATTATTTCTCATCTCTCCATCATCTTTTTTTTTTAGCATTGCTGACTGCCTGTCCTGTAGCAAGGATTCCTTTAACCGCAGACCAATTCCCATCATTTCCAGATAAGGAGAGCACTTGTGTAGGTTGCATATTCTACCTTTGCAATTTGTTCTTGCTTTAGTCAGTTTAGAGTATAAAAAGAAAAAACTGGGATCATTGTGACACTGCACTAAAATACATATAGGGAATGGTTCCAGTCTGATATACAACAGATGCAGAATGACAAATATACCTACTAGTAACACAATTTGAGAATAACAAGGAGGTTGTAGACTTTGTAATTAAGAGAAACAACCCCTCTGCCTTTAGGAAAATGTATATTACTACCTCATTCTTTTTCCTAAAAGCTAGATGTAAGAGTCTGAAATGAGTGAGTACTAGTTGACAGCTTTGAGAACATTTTGTTAGGCTGCCTTTTTTTATTATAATTGTTTTATATTTGTCTCTATTCAGTGTCTTGATCTGAGGAACCACTGACAGTGTTAGCGTCCCTGTTCCTGGCCTCTTACACATGAACGTTGGTCGTAACCCACTGGACCATTCTCTTGCCAGCCCCTGGCAGATGTGCTGTAATGATTCTGTCTGCAAAAAATAAAATCCCTTTCTAGGAATAATTTAATAGTGAGATGCAAAATTCAAATAAACTTCTGGTTTTTGAAGTTAAGAACGCTATTACATCTCTCAGTTCTTGTACTTAACGTTCTGTCCACAGCACACTTGGATTCTCAAGACTTTGCACCTTGTAATTTTGAAGCCTAAAGTTCAGGACTTTGATCTCATGCTAGTGGAGGTTCAAAATGCAGAACGGTTTTGCTGTTGGACTTTTTTTTGGGGGAGATTGTGACTTAATCTGTGTTAATGTTCAGGAACCCACTTCATGTTTGAAGACATTTGTAACCCCTTTAATTTCTGGGATTTAACCAGCACTGTGTATTTGCAGTATGAATGGTGGAAGAGAAGTTGTCACCACCACATTTTTTTTGGCACTTGGATTGCTTTGAGAGCACACTGAGTGTGTTCTGTTGCCACATGTCTGTGTGTTCCTCTGGCTTTAGGGGGAATTATGCAAATGCACAAAGTACCAAATTAAAATGTTAACTTTATTTGTACAGAGCTCTAAATGTGCACCAGGTGCACATAGAAGAATTTGTCACGGGAGTAGGAACAGTGCAAGGCATGGAGCGAGCTGCGGAAGGTGGGCGTCGGGTGACTCCTCAGGCTGGGAAGTCTCTTAGCCTGAGGCCACTTCTGAGCTGCATGAAAGAAGGCAGTCTGGAGAAAAGAAGGCTCCAAGGAGACCTCATTGTGGCCTACCGGTATCTGAAGGGGGCCGACAAGAAAGCTGGTGAGGGACTTTTTAGGATGTCGGGTAATGGTAGGATTTGAGGGAATGAATTAAAACTAGAGATGGGTCATTTTAGAACGGACCTTAGGAAGGAGTTCTTCACCATGAGGGTGGTGAGACACTGGAAGAGGTTGCCCAGAGAGATGGTGAGAGCCCCATCCCTGGAAGTTTTTAAAGCCAGGCTGGATGGGGTTCTGAGCACCCTGATACAGTGGAAGGTGTCCCTGCCCATGGCAGGGGGTTGGAACTAGGTGATCTTTATGGTCCCTTCCAACCCGGACAATGCTATGATTCTGTGATTCGATGAAGTGGACGCAATGAGGAATCTAAACAGAATAAGAGAAGGACCTGAAAATCATGCCAGGCATTTCGCACGATGTAAGTAGGCTCAGCCGTATCTGTACTGTTCACAGCCTTTTTGTTTAGCTTGTTCCCGAGGAGTCCCGCAGCCCCCTGGGGACAGCCCTGCTCGGCTGCTGCGGGAATTCCCTGCCCAGCGCTGCCTCCACCAGCTCCCCACAAGTTCCTTAAGCACCCTCGAAGAAGTTAAAAATTAATTCTACAGCAGTGCTGCAGTTCTTCAGAGCAGTCCAGAGACCCGTGAAAGTTTCTTTAATAGTATTGCAGAATTTTCAAAATTCATAGTGACAAACCTTGCTGGATTACCTTTTTGTTAGCAAATTTACAGCTTTCATTAATAGTAATGCATCATTATTACCTGTTTTATATAATAAATGTCTTAGTTGTGACAAGGTGTGTATAGATCACCTGGACTAAGCACTCTCAATAAAGCACAGTTGCAACCAAAGGTTTGTGAATTAATTGAGAAAATTGCAAATCAGGTAGTCAGCGAAATAATTCATTGTCACATCCAATCAATAAACTTTGTAAATCAACTCATTTAATTCAAAAAATGATCTATATAGATCAAGCGACCAATTAAACAATTAGCATACACTTTGCAATTAATTAATTTAAGCATCAATCATGCAATTAAAACTCCAAATTTAAACTGCAGAGTTTAGAAACACACTGCCTCGTGAACACTCAAGCTATACTTCATGGCTGTGGAAAATGCCTGAATGCTGGCACATTTACAATAAGAAAGAATACTTGGTTTTAGCTCAATAATTTAAATATTAGCATTTGAAATATATTTTAATATTAGGAAAATATGATTAATACTCTGATATATAGATAGGTATTTCCCGGTGGGCTTTTGTTTGTGGAAACAAAGAAGCTTATATTTTTCGTTCATATTTTCTTTACACTATATCTGTTTAAAACTTTCTGTGTTATTTAGTTCTATTTGTTGGTCTGTACTAATTTTTATCTGATTTTAGTGATTGGACTTCTTAGATATTTAGAAAAGGTATCTTTTCTACTAGTCATTGCCACTATATTGAACAGATTTTTAACTTTCCCTGTTGTTCCTTACACTGTTTCCCCACCCGAGAGCCCGCTCAGCTTTGCCCTCACACACTTGGTAAACTCTTCCGCAGTTGCTTGAGCTATGAAAAAAGAGACACTTCTTGTTTGTCTTTAATTCTAAAATGTAACGGTCATATAAATAAGTACATTTTCACAAATGGAGAAATATTGCGTCCAGCTTTATGAAGTCATGAAACTTTTATAGACTTCGGGGTATTTTGGTCTCTTGCTTGCAGTTCCGCTAGTGATGATGTAAGGTCACGGCTTTGCACTGAGGTTTTGGGGGTTTTTTCTATTACCACCTGGTTATGGTATAACGAGGTATGTTGGGACTTTGTTGGGACATATTTATATAAATACCATCAGTGGCTTTGAGGTGTACTACTCTGGTAAGAGGTGTGGCTGCTGATTGATTGGTTTTCTACAGCATTTAGCAACTGGTATTGATCGGCTGAACCGAAGCGGTTGCCTGCTTCCCTCCTGAACGCACTTGGTTTGTCTGTGTTTCAGCGACAACGTCAATGCCTACTGCCTCCATATTGCTGAGGACGACGGGGAGGTTGACACAGATTTTCCACCCTTGGATTCCAACGAGCCCATTCACAAGTTTGGCTTCAGCACGCTGGCGCTGGTTGAAAAGTACTCCTCTCCCGGCCTGGCAGCCAAACAGTCGCTCTTTGTTCGCATGTGAGTACGGGGCTGACTGTCTCCATCCCCGGGAAACAGCCGTGTCTCCGCGCCGCCTCCGTGTCTTTGCTCTGCTTCTCTTCTTCTGAGGGTAGGGAGATGCAGGGCCGCGGGTGCTGGTTCTCCACGGCCGCTGCCCGGCTCTGGGGGTGTCACGGGGCAGGGAGAAGGGTCAGTGCTGGCGGCAGCAACGGGGGAGAGCCCATCCGTGCGAGCCCAGCGCTACGGGGAGAACATTAGCCCTTCTGCATGGGATTAGTGGGGAACGTTGAACTGTTGCACTCCCGCTAGTAAATATTTGGACTTTACACAAAGTCTGAGCTCATAATCTTCATTTTGCTCCAGACATGCTGCTTATTTAGGAAAAATATGTTCTGAATAATAAATGAAATAATGTATATAATAGCTTCAGAGACTTAAAATTATAAAGTCAGTCGTGTTGGATATCCAGATATCTGGATATCCAGAGCCCTTTTCAACAGGTATTAAGAACTGATCTTGGATTATTTTGGAAAAAATTACTGAATTCTAGCAGGAAAAAAGCGCACTCATAGTGTTTGGCTATTCCACAGATGAGAGACTTCCAAATCTTCTTTCAAAGCCTGGTAGACTAAGTAGTAAGTTTGCATTTTAGGATGGGTTAGTGGACTGAAAGGCAAGTAATTTAAAATACAAATAGTTGCAGAGTGCATTAATAAGAATGCAGTAAATGAGCATGCCGGTTTGAGTGGTATATCCAGTCCCATTCCAAGTCCAGAAGAGTTTTGAAGAAGACAATCCCACCCACCACTGGGACTTGGAGCTCTCTAGTTTGTAGCTCAAGAGGAATTGGCTGTATCATCAGCGAATTAGGGTTTTAGTTATATATACTGTGCTTGGTCACTTTAATTTTTCTTTATTTGTGAGTGAAAAATCCTTTAAACCATCAGAAGGCCTTAATTACTGTAGAAAAATACTAGTAGCATAAGCCAATCCTTACTTGGCAGAAATATTTAATGTTTGGATCTCTTGAAGTGAAAATGCTAATAGGGTTATCCTGGCTGTTGGACGTTTTTTTAATTTATAAAGGACTACTTACATTTCATAACCATACAGCTGCTTCTGGTTTTGAATAATCAGATGCTTAAAAAAAATTCTGAGCTATTTAATTACATTTTTATACTCTTTATTGTGGACCGTGTTTCTTAGAGACGTTTTAAAGCATCCTACTGAAAGGAATTTTCAGAAATCCCACAAGTATTTCCCAAAGGCCAACTCACTTCATTCCACTGTATTAGGTCATTGAAAATAAAATATTCTGTCAGCAGTATTTACAAATAAGTTACTCGAGGTAAACACACTCAGCTGTGCTGAGCTGGGTGCTGTCGTGGGGAGCCGGTGCGGGGAGGACATGAAGCAGCCTTGCCAGTGGTATTGCAGGGTCCGTTTTGGCTTGGGCAGGTTACGGACCCACAGCTGAGTCGGCCAACTGGCTTTTCCTGCTGTGGAAATGCAGAATATTTAGTTCCTTCCACATGACTGGAGAATGCTGCATGTTTTATATGAAAGAGGGAATCTCTCACCTCCATGCATTTCTCTACAGTCAGTGCTACTGCCAGGACTTTTATTTTTTTAATTTTATGATTCTGTGATTCTTTTATCTTTTAAGATAATCCTGCATTATCAGTATCTTCAGCAGGATTCCAGCAGGTGTAGAGAAGCTTCTATTCCAATTCCATGCAATCAAAAAAGGTCACAAGCCTTTATTGGAGGCAGAGGAGTTAAGAAGCCTGACTCATTGGAAGATTCAAAATTGTTGACAATTTCTCATCTGGAGGAAGTCTCCTTTCTTTCTCAGCTGCCTCCTACTTAAATCCCCGTTGCCCGAACTCCCCATAGATGGGGTTAGTATTTAACTGCAGTGACCATGGGTGGTCGCAGGTTTTGGAGGCTGGCTTGGCGGAGGTGGGACTGGTGCTGCCCTGCGGAGCCCAGAGACCTCAGCAGGGTCCTGGCCTGGCCAGGGTTCTCTGCTTGGTGGCCACAGCATGGTCAAGGTCCAGCTGCAAATCCTGCAAAAGAAATGTGAAGTCTTTTGCTTTGACATAATTTGTGCTCATGCGAGGACCTTCCTTCTAACTTGAGAAGTCCTGCTGGTTAGAAACAGGACAGCTGTATCATAAGAGGTGGTGCTTTTCTGAGAGCTTTTTCTGTGTGCACATGTTCATTTGAAATTGCTTGTACTTCCTGTGTTAATAGTAACTCATAAATAGTTAGATTTAAATTAAGTTTTTTAATGTGTCCCCTAGAATAGAGAATTACGTGGTCGTCACTTGATCGAAAGGCTGTTAGTACTGTGAGCTTAAATGTGTGTGCTGTCTTATTTTTGTAGAGATTCGTTGTAATTCTACATCTCCTTCCTTCCCTGTCATCCTACTAGTGCATGGAATTGTGGTTTTATATTTTGCATCTTTTTTCCCTCCTCAGGCTGAAGTATTTCAGCTGCTGCCATGTCAGGCTTGTGACTTGTAATGTTTATTAATATTGAATCACTGTTGAAAAAAGTTGACGCTTCTGAGAAGCTTCACGCTGAAGCAGGGTGGTTTATTTCAGATCTCGCCCCTCCTGCACATTGGCTGTATTTTCAGATGTTGTGCAGTTTCCGAGCTGACAGTCACAGAACCTTGCCGGGGACCCCGTTTCAGCAGGACATGTTTGAGCAGAAACAGTTTGCAGGACTTCATACACTCAAACCGCTGCCAAGGCAAACTCTTAGCCACTTGAGTTAGTTATAAATACCCAGTGGCGGTGGTTGGAAGTAGCCCACGGTGCATTTTATATTCCGAGCTGAATGTGAATGTCTTTGTGGCTATATAGAGTAGTAAATAATTGAGTTTGATTAGGGAGAGGGACCTCATTATCCCCCCACCTGTGCCCAGCTGGTAGGGGAGGGTCGAAATGAAGCCATTAGCTGTCTCTCTTACTGGCATCTCAAAGAGCTCAAATACATCTGTGTCTTATTTTCTTTTCTGGCACAATCAGTCGAGCAAGCTAAGCAGGCATGACCGAATTTGGCAAGTTCCAAGGACTCTGGCAAAGTTACACAAGGAGAAGACGGAGGGCAGTCATTCTGGCTTCTAACTGCCCATTAGTCTAGCGAGTTATGTTTTTGGAAAATGTCTGTTGTGGAAAGCAGTACTTTGTCCAATGTCAAACCCGGCATTCGCAAACAGCCCTCTTTGATGTTGGGTGCGATTTGTCAGGAGGAGTCAAACAAAGCACCGCATTCATGTAAATGCGGACTTCTCGAGATGATGAAGTAATACCTGAAAGACTCTGAACGAAGGGAGCTTAAAATAAATCTGTGCTATCATTAGGGGTTTTTCCCTTGGAAATTTTATTATCACGACTTGCCATACTCAATCTGATGGTGTTTCTCAGGGTTGTAGCTTGGCTGCCAGTTGGCTCATAGATGAAATTTGGCAAACAGTTCCTCTGCTCTGTGGCACTTTCTTCCATTTTGATATTATGTTCAAATTTCTTTGGCTATTATATATGTATTTTTCAAAGCTGCAGCTCTGCTGTACTTGATAGATTAAGGTTTTTGAAACACTTTTAAAATACCAGCCTTTCATAGCATATTTACAAATTCAGTTCAAAGCTTTGAAATGTGTTTCTTACTTAGATTACAGAAGCACTGCCCGAACAGCCTGCCGTCAGTTCTTACATGGGTGTAGGTAATCTACAAAGTATGTTTTACAATATTCATAAAATGCAAATTTTAGTAAGTCAGCATAGGTGCTGAAGTTAAGGCGGCGGGCTCCAGGAAAGTCAGTCGGGAGGGTCGGACCCCAAGAAAGGAGCCAGTGCAGGAGCCGACTGGTGAGACTGGTGTCTAACCATGGCTTAGAGCAGCGTCAAAATGCACCCAATTAACCCTCAGCGCACAGAGTTATCCAAGGTGAACCTGAGATGCACAAAAGCAAGATCGTTTAGGCTCAGAATGAAAACTGTGGCTGGCACAGTTATTCTGGGTCGTATCACCATGCACTTTATCTTAAAAATTACCCAGCTTAAGTGAAGTACATTGCGTCAACTGGGGTTTTTAGTCGTAACTTTGACTTTGTGCTGATCAAGTGGAAATCGTTATTAGTCATTCACAAACACTTTCAACCATGCCAACCGTTTTTTGCATCAAGCTCTAAGTGCTATAAATTCCACTTCAGTATTTAAAAAAAAAAAAAAAAGAAAAATTAAAAATTAAAAACCCAAAATGGTCCAGTTTGGAAAGGCAGCTTTGGGAAAAGTTTGTTTCTCATTCAGAACAGAAGCCTTTTGTCCTTTAAGTGTTGGGGTTTTATTTTGTTACGCACATGGAGCCCATGGAGAGGAGAGGAGGATGCTGCCTGTTTCCGTGCCTTCCCCCCAGGCAGCACCCAGCGTCAGCCCACCGACGCTCGTGCCTCTGCTCTTGTTTTCTTTTTCCTCTCCTGAACCTTGCCACCCTGGCTCCGGCGCTCAGGCTGTAAAAGAAGATGGAAAGCCAAGTTACCGCAGAATGATCACTATCATTAACATTCACGGGTGGTTCACTTATCATTCCTGACTGCACAGACATGGCAGCCGTTATGAAACGTCCACAGGTGTAGCACGATGATACATATTACATTGTGCCACAATGGATTTATGTATTCTGTAACAAAAGAAAAGTGTAATGAAAAAATACAGAAGGTAATCCTTTATTCCTCCACTGCACAATTTATCAGTAATGCCTGTGGATGATAAGTGCCAGGGATTTCCTTTGCTTGATTTAACCTTGTCACCCAGGTATGTTTTTGCAAAATGACAGAAAATACAAGCTAAGGAATTTCTTTGGCTTCCAATTTGTAAGCAGCAGTTTTAATTGGTTTGAATAGCATCTGCTCGTCTGTCCCGGTTTCTAATGTGTTGACTTTAAATAAAGGTATCACACGTTAGCAGAGGAAGTTAAAACACATAATTTATAATCGTAATTAAGGATATGCTGGAATTAGGTTGGGCGAGGACAGTTCACGCACATTATGGATGCGGCGCGCGGCTGGGAGCTGGCACGGTGAGGTGGGGGTGCATTTCTTCCAGAGCAGCCTCACGGTGCCGATTTCCCACCAGGGCGGGTGTTGGAGATGGATGCTGGTGAGGGGATGTGGTGTGGAGGGTGGCTGCAGGCTCCTGGCCGGCTCGGCAGCACCGGGGACGGCGTGGGGCTCTGCATGCTCTGGGCTCACCCCAGGTCACACAGAGGCTCTTAAACCTGCTCTCGGCTCAGATTTGTGGGCCCTCGAGTGCTAAAATGTCATTACCAAAGTTCTGTGGTGCGGTTGGAGGACCCCAGCGCTGCGGGTCGGGGCGCTGGGGCAGGGGCAGGGCAGAATCCTGCGCCTGGACCGGGACGGGCACTCCAGCCCCGCTGGCTCCGCTCCACAGCAAACATCCCAAAGTTTACAAGGCGGGCTGCACTTTACATTTCACTGCTCTTGCCAAGGTCTCGCTCACTGGATAGCACACTAAATATAGTAAAACACAGAGGTTTTTCTTATTTTGCTTTGATCAGTAAAATAAACTTTTGAAGATTGTTCTGGGATGAGATCCAGCTTCTGAGGCAAAGAATGGCTGTGGCTCAGGCATGAGTTAGTAATAGAGTGTCAGGAAAATTAGTCTGACAGTTCTCAGGTCAGCTGCTCGATGGAGAGAATCGACCGAGTCGGGATGGCCTGAAACACGAGCGGGATCGGCAGCAGCCTGTGCTCTTCAGCAGCTCAAGTGTCGGGAATCGAAAGAGGACGTTCCGTTTTCAGGAGGTCCCAGTTTGGTGCTGGGGCAGCCGGGCTCAGCCGCCGTCAGTGGCTGGGTCGCACTGTGGGCCCCGTTCTCTTGGTGGCAAAACACATTTGAAGAACATTCTGTACTAAAAGGAAAAAAAAAAAAAATTGCGACTCTAGTCATTTTGGCCACAGAAGGTTTTGGAAGACTTTCTTCACCTTTGCTGGTTGTTTTTTTCCTGCAGTATTTTGATTTCTTTTTGTGTAGTTTGATTGCAGTTCTCTGGAAACCAGCTTTTGGTCTTGCAGGACGTTATATGAGTTACCTGAAGGCACCAGATGTCTTTTGAATCGGTGTTACGATGGCAGGGTCCAGTGTGCAAGGCCTTTCTTGTTGCGCTTCACACCCAAACATCAGGTCATTTAACTAGAAGAGCAAAGGTAGTTTACTTTTTCTAATTATAGTATAATTGTATAAGAGGTTTTTCACTTTAAAAAGTCTGAATTTGGCTCAGCAGGTGAGTGTGGGAAGCAAGGTGAGCGAGCTGGAGGCTCATGGTCAAAGATGAGATGTTGTGTGGTGCCCGTGCACGTTGCCAGGCTCCGTAGGAGCTCAAGGGATGACTTGTTCCTCAGTGAAGAGTTTGGGAAGGGCTGAGCTCGCTGTACGGAGTTCGGGAAGGGCTCAGCTAACTGTACGGAGTTGGAAAGGCTCAGCGCACTGTGTGGAGTTGGGAAGGGCTCAGCTCACTGTACAGAGTTGGGAAGGGCTCCGCTCGCTGAGCGGAGTTGGGAAGGGCTCTGCTCGCTGTGTGGCAGTACTCAACACCCCGGCGTGCTTGGGCTGTGCCGAGGTGGCAGCCTGGCCGCTGCAGCGGTGGGTGGCAGTCCCTCATGTGGAGCAGCGGGCTCAGTTCTGCTCCTCCTGTGTTAAACACATGGCAGAAATCCAGAGGGAAAAAGTAGATGCGTGAAAAGGCTGGGAATATTTGGTCTGAAGACAAGTAAGATAGAGTTATAAATAATAAATGGTCAAGAGAACATAAATTCGGGGCTTTTAGGCAGTTTCATTTTGCCAGGAACAAAGGGAAGAGAGAATGCAATTCAGATGAGAGTGACTCACCACTGCTGGGGAGGGAGCGCCGGGTGGACCAGCACTTGTGGGGCGAGGGGCCCGGGGGTCCGGGGTGCTGTGGGCAGAGCCACCCCACCTGGCTGGCAGCCCCGCAGGCCCTGGGAATGTGTGCGGTGCGGGAGCGAGCACCCGTTGTGGTGTCCTTCACCGTCCCTTCAGGCAGTTGCAGCCCCCCCGGGCAGAGGATGCTGGGCTGAAAGCTGTGTGCAGGGAGGGCGCAGGAGGGGACGGGCTGTGCTTGCTGTCCCATAGCTGTGGGACAGGAGCCGGGGGCCAGCGTGTGCCCAGGCAGGAGGTTTGCTGGCCACTGCAGCCACTGGCCGGGAGCGGGCGTTAATGCGTGGCGAGGGCTGGAGATGGCGTTTGTTCATGGAGGCTGCGTGGCAGCGGGGCGAGGGATGCCACCTCTGCCGCCATCTGAACTCCAGCTTGTATTCCCAAGTCTGTATCCTAAAGTGACATGTAATATTGTCTTGTTTTTAATGATATAATTGTCTTGCTTGGATTGCTTTTGACTGCCAGTTGCTTTTAAAAATATTCCAGCTGTGATGTTCATACAGAGCTCTACTCCCTGATTAAAATTCCTGCCTGCCAGATCCAGAGCTCCTCCTCCTGTCTGAGGAGCTTTGCAGAACAGCCTTTCCCCAGCAGCACAGATCTCCCAGTGGTGCCCAGCGAATTCCTGTGCTCACTGTCTGCAGTGACATCTACTGACACCAGCAGAGATCGGCCGCAAGGTCTAAGGGGCAAAATTCACTGGCACGTTACTCCGGTATCTCTTGTATCGTATTGTCATCTCTGCTCCTCCAGTGGTGCCACCTTCAATATTTGGCTGGGGTCATTTTCCACCACCCTCCCTGTGCCGGTGGGGCTCTCCTGTGAGCGAGTACCCCCTGCCCGAAACCTCCCCGGGGGATTTTGTGCCATGATGGTCACAAAAATGTGTCCAAAGAGTGCACTTTACTTACTTACATTTGAAATCGTGCTGTTCGTCAGCAGCGCTGAAAAGCTGCTGTTATTTCGCCGAGTGTTGTTCTCCCACTTCTCCTTAATGCTTTGTTACGGCTGCCATTGGGACAGGTACGAAAATGGCACTGCAATCCCTTTCTCTTGTATGCACTGGGAAACGCCGAGCAGATACTTAATAATGAGTAGTTGAGTAGCTCCGCAGGTACATTTGCTCGTTTTTCTTTTTTAATGATGAACACAAATTCATCAAAAATAAAGATAAATTAGGAAAATCCTTACCCACTTGAATCTCAATCCATTTTCTCCATTTTTTGTCTCTGCCTTCCTAAGGGAGTTTGCTCAGTTTCTCCTTGTAACTTACTTTTGGAGCACAACTTAGTCTGTTGTTGTGCTAACAGTCCTTTGCTTAAACTAACGATAATTGCAGTGAGCTGCCTGGTGATGATTATTTTGTAAAAATGCATGTGCATCTGTCTTGCAGAAATGCTGCTCATGGATTCTCACTTATTCAGGTGGACAGTATGAAGGTCACCATGAAGGATATCTTACAAAAGGCCTTAAAGAGAAGGAAGGGATCACAGAGAGGCTCAGGTGGGTTATTTATTGTATTTCCTAGAGGGTAGGGTGTTTTTCCATGAGCATATTTTATGTCGCTTTTTAACTGTTGTGAAAGAAGCTCAATTTTTTTCAGTGATTTCCAGCGCGGCTCGGGAACAGTTCTGTGCACGGGTTTGTGTTCCAGACGCGGGTAAAAAGCAGAGCGTGGCGGAGCTGCGGAGCGGGATGTCCACTGCTGCGCGTATTTATGATAACAAAGCCATTTGCATTCCCGTCCAGCTAGTGGGAATTTGAGATGATGGGTGGAAGTACAGTCAGACCAGTCCTTGATAGAATTTGTGTACTTTTAATTTATAGAAGAAAATGACGCTTACTGTGATTTTAAATAATTTAAAGGGTTCATCGTTAGTTGTAGAGGAAAAGAAAAATTTACTTTCTGCAGTGTTGTCAAAGTAGTACTTTTATAGTTAAGACATATCAACGTTTAAAAAAAGAAGATTCACGGTACTTGGATTTATATTTTAAAGCAATGCTTTTCCAGGGTGTAAATATGCATTCACATATATGTTAGTGTATATATTTCAAAAGTATAAGGCTGAGAGATCTTTCCAGCAACAAGAAATAATTACTGTGAGAAATTGCACCGAGTCTTGTCACGCAACAAAGGAACTTTAATATAAACCTATCTATATACGGGTAAAGATAAGGATCTTGTCTTTGTAAATGAATGAAACCTCCTTATATACCCTTAGTTTTAACTATGGGAAAAGAAAATAAACCCTGTTCTCTTTAGAAAAAGTAGTTCAGTGCAGTTTTTAAACGAGTGTATAATCTGTCATGGATTTAATTAGCTATCTTCAGATGAGAGCTGAAGTTTTAATAAAAGTTAGAAGAGATAACACAGTGAAGGACACGGATGAGCTGTCTCAAGGCCATATTCCGAGGGAACGATAAGAGCTGTAAAAAATGGCAGAGGAGAGCAATTGAATGAAGCAATGAAAATCTGATTCTCGTAAAAAAAAAAAAAAAAAAAGAAAAAAAAAAAAAAGCGGGGGGAGGGGGGAAGAGAGCGAGCGAGAGAGCTGCTGGTAGGGGTGGTTGTAGATGAGACCCGCCAGCGTCTGCAGCAATTTGGCTGCTGGCCAGGAGTCATTGTTCACCCTGGGCTGTGGCGGCTCCGTCCAGATGTGCCAACTGCACGCTGCGGCTCTTGCCAGCTGACTGCGCCGTGTGATAACCAGCTCTCTGGATGCCCATCACTGGCCGCAGAGATAGAATTAAATGATGATGATCTTCCCACAAGTTGGGAGAGGAAACAATGCATATAAATCTTGATTTCATCTCAGCGTGAGAAGTCTTTATCCATCATCACTCATAATGAACAAGTCGTTAGCTGCGATGAATGGTGTTCTGTTTTTTCAAACACCTCTTTTGTTCACTTTTTGGGTGACTTTTATTTATTTCCTGGGGTCAGATTTCTCTTCGCTGAAGGGAGGTGGCTAAAGGATTCACTTAGCTCGGTCTTTAAACTGCTTTCCTCCTTCCTGTAACAGATGTTTTACTCTTTGCCCATTTGCGATTTGGTTTGCTTTTATTTCGTTACTTTTGCTCAGTAGTTTAGAAATGGAATGGACCTGTTATTTATTCCTTCAGCTAAGACATTCATTTCTACTGTCTCGGCACTCCTGCTCAGAAACCTCTGTAGTAACAGGGTATATAAGCATGTATGCATCATTTGGGGTTTTTTTAATTATATAAGAAATCATTTAAATTTAATTTTTGTAAATTATCCATGTGGCATGTCACCTATTTGAGATATAACCGTCATCCCTGCTGTGAATTATATTCACAGTAGAAGGCATGACTGAAAACCTTTTCGTTACTTATAGGTGTATTTACTTTTGAACACATAATTGGATTTCTTGAAATGGTCGGTGTTGGTCGCAGATTTCAGTTGGAGCTGGTGCGTAGATACCTCCAGAATTAGGCCCTGCAGTTGTAAACCTCGTGAATCGGAGTCACTGTGAGAGGAACGATCACGCCAGGGAAAGGGTTCTGCTTGAATTCCCAGATTACTGGATTTCATAAACGAAATATTTAATTTGTGTTTTATTTTTTAAATGTTAGTGAGCACTCAATGCGTTATTGAAATTGCCATATAATACTGTCACATGGGTGAATGGACTTCTCAGATGAGGTATTTATGTATTAAATTGGCAAATCATGAATTAAACTCTCTTATTAAAACTATCTTCCCTTATCCAAAACTTCCCTTATTCCCAATTGCTTCCCTTACCCAAAACTGTGATTCGTTGGTCAGCACACTTTGGGGATGCAGGAGGGTTTTGGGGGGTTCTTGCCTGTCATCTTTAAACCAGGGGAGGTTGCGGGTGCCGGCGCAGAGGGAGCGTCCTGCCCGCCGCCCTCTGCATCCCAAACAGCCCCGCAGCCCTGGCCCCACGGGCGGCCACGGGGCCGGGGATGTGGAGCACTCGCAGTGCCGCCACGGGGGGCGTGGGGGTCCGGGGCAGGTGTGGAAAAAGATTTTGTCACCATTCTTCATCCACCACCAGGTTCTTCCTGTTTGGAGTGGATGTGCCCCTTGCTGTCCCTGGGAGATGCCCAGGGAAATGGAATTTAAGATCAGACTATTAGCGCGGTGCGGTCTCTCACCCTGGCAGTGCAAGTCATTATGGAGCAGCGGATTGGGATGTCAAAGTTCTGAATAAAAGATAAGACATAATTTAGGAACAGCATTTCTTCTCATTCAGCAATGCTTCCTTTTAACTTGATTGCTCTGATTTTCAAAAAGTACTAACCAAAAATAGACTTAACATGTTTATTTAGAGCTTTTGTAATAGTTTAATAGAACTGAAATGCCTATTAACTTCTCCGCACGTTTTCAATGTGCCACTAGACCAATCTTCACAGGACAAATGAATTTATTACATTTACATCTCATGCTGTTTTCAAGTACTGTATAAGAAATTGCTTTCTGACCTGTTTTCACCACTGACATGACATTTTTCAAATTGGTCCTATGTTTGTAGGAAAGTGCAAACCTTGGTTGGCTGTTTTGGGTAAGGAAGAAACTGAAGAATTTATGTCTAGTCCGAAGGGCGTGTTCCAGCATGGCCAGGGCTAAACCACTGGACTAGTTTTCTCGAATTATTTTATGCAGCCAGTAGTCTGCAGCTTGCAAATGGGTTTTTCAAGAAGCTGTTGGGTTGCAAGTGGCTGAAAACCCACATGCCTCAGTCACCTCTGGGAGTCGATGACCTGAGCTTCTCCGGTTTTGACTTTGTTTAAAAGTGCTGTTACGGCCCTGAGGCTGCCAGCCCCCCTCCCCCCGGGGCACAGGCTGAGGGAGACCCAGTCTCCCCACGTCCTGTTCCAGGATGTGCGCCTGCATTCGCATAGCTGCGGCAGGAACTATCTCTGTAAGAAATATCAAAGTGTTTATTTCAAAATCCCTTTTGTTGGAAAGACTGAAGCTGAGCAAAGACTTTTGACTGCAGTTTAACTTCAATCCAAAGATTATTTGCTGCAGGAAGATACGGGTCAGGAGGAGCAGAGAGAAGTGGGGTGCGACCTTTGTTTCATAGAAAGCGACATGAAAAAAATAGAAGCAATATTCAGATTGCGCCTGGCTCTATTTAGATGTGATGTCAGACAAAATTATTGCAAACTATTCGAACTATTTCACATTCCTTAGTGTCAAAAGGCTTTTGCCTTAGATGTATGAACTCTGGCCGTTTTTAAATAATCATTTTTGAGTCAATCAACAGGAAATGCAGGTGGCAAAATAACCTGCGTGTGTGAGAGCTGATGGAACCGCGGCCTTGAAGTCGATGATGGAGGAGAGGGTTGTTCTGGGGCGGTGCTCTGTGAGCCCGGTGACATGTCCCACCGCGGGCAGCACAGGGGGGTTCTGTACCATCTCGTGCCACGGCCCCAAGCAACCACCTATAAGGGGGCAATGAGTCTGGCTGCAAGTTAGGGAAAAGCCCGTGACACCCAGTCAGTGCTGCATACTGGAGAAGATAAATCTGCAGAGGAAATTGTTGAGGCAGATGTTTAATTAGTTGGAGTCAGGCTGGATAAATCAGGATAGGAGCTGTCTGTGCAGATATGCTGGTGTGCCTTCCTTTCTCTGGGCTGGTTTCATTGTCTTCAAAAACTAACTGTTCTTTTTGCTTAGGAAAGAAGCAGCAAAACCAGTCACATAACCTCTCTGTTATTGTAATGGATTCCCTTGTGCACACTCATAAAATAGAAAATGTAATTGATGTTTTCCTATGGTAATGAAAAATAACTAAGTAGAATACTTTATCATCAATTTGTTTAACCTATTGCGTGCTCAGCAGCATGTATCGCACATGCATATTTTATGTAGGAGCTGGAAATAAAACTCTCCTGGTTGCGGAATGAGCTCCCAGAGGAGACTTGTCCAACCCAGCGACAGACCACCTTGAGCGAGGCTCGGTGACATCTCTCGTGCAAAAGAATTTTCTCAAAGCAGCCGGAATGGGAGAGCAGGGGACAGAGGCCGGGGTGATGCCCAGCCCCCGGGGGGAGAAGAGGTCCCTTCGGTGCTGCGGGGACCTTGTGTGCACATCCCGCTGGCCGGGCAGCGCTGGGTGCTGGGACAAAGCCCTGTGCAGAACCCCGACGTCCATAGGCAGTTTAAGGATGGCTTTGTATTAACCTGCATATCTAGGTCTCGTTGGGAATGTTTTTGAACATTGTGAGCACTCCAGCAGCTGATGGTTTAAATATAAAACTGATCTGCAGTGTGGCAGATCTGCAGAAAGGGAAGCACACGCTTGAAATCACGAGTGTAAGAACTACTCCTCCTTCCTGAGTTTCTCAGTGAAAATGTCAGATATGGTGCTGGCTGGATTTTGGACCGATATAATAACGGACTCTTGGAAAGCCTTTTTAGAGGGTGAGAATTTGGGTATTTTAGTACTTGGTATAATTCTGTTCCCTAGAAATCTATAAGAATCTTCTAACAAAGGTAGATGTTAGGCATGCTTTTAGACTCCCCCCCGCGTGCATTGCAGAGAAAGTTTTGTAGGTCGTACAGAGCATGTTGCATAAATGTAAAACAGCATTTTCAACATAACATGATTTACTTTACTGCTAAATTATTTTCCTACATAATTAGTCTGTGTGTGTATTTCTGCTGGTCTTACTTTTACCAATACTTACGCGTTACCCAGTTAGGAATTTAGGTTATGGTAGATGTGCATTTTAAATCCTGCTTTTTCGGAGGCGCTCAGTTGGACCAAGGAAAGCGCAGTTTTTCCGAGATGAAATCCAGAGACCCTTATGCTCAGATACCGCAGCACAGCTGAGACGGGGCTGACAGCATCCCGCAATGTGCAGTCGGCAAGTAGATCTTATCAGGCTTTTTATATCTGCACTAAAGCCTGCATTCAATATTTTCTATAAAATATGTTTGCGTGGCTTACAATTTTAAGAACATAAGAAAGATGATGACTTCATTCTTGATACTTTGTGCATCTTGATGCCATGGTGATTCTCAAATTAAATATGTGCAGGAACTATATGTACACTTGAAAGTTATCTTCCTCGCCTTTGAGCTGTCTCACTCCTTTTGCTCTTCAACAAATATATTCTCTGGGATGCCGGTTGCCTTTTCCTCCAGAGCTCGACTGAATGACTGTAAATACTAATGCAAAGTAAATAAGAATGTGTACAGAGGCTTTGTTTTCAAACAAATTAAGCATTGATGTCAGTATATAAAAACCGAATGTTCTTGGAAGGAAATGAGAGACAAAACTAAACAATGTCAAATGCTGAAATGTTGGAACAGCGCTGCCTGTTTCTGGTCCATGTCAGCCTCTCTTCATTTGAGATTTCTGGTGAACAGAGAAGCCTTGTCTGATTAATCTTGTCTGATTGCAAGTAGAAATTCTTTGCAGGGTGAACATGCTACTGATTATTATTTAATAGCTGCTTCAAACTGCAAACATCCCTGAACCAGAAATGCTCAATCCTTTTAAGAGCAAAATGCTATACAAGTTTAATTGTTATAAACAGTACCTTCTGCCAACATTTCACAGACATGACCTGTATTTTCCGTAGGTTAGAGTGAGAGTTATTAACTTAGTATTCTGTTCAGTTTGGAGAAAGACTAATACTTTTTCTATAAATGAAAACAGCTGCTTTACAATAACATTCAAGTCCCTAACAGCTGTCAACTAGTGCTTTTTGCATTCTTTAAAATGTGTAAAGTGACCAAAAATAGTCTAAAATAATCTTACTGGTCTGGATAAGTGTATTTTCTCACTGCCACAGGAAGCTGAATAATAAAGAAAGAGAAAAAGTCAAGAAATAGGGATAGGACATAAAATTAAAAGTCTCCATGTTGTATTTTAGTCCCTACAACAGAATCTAAGGAATTAGAGCTGCAAAGGCCAGTTAAAATAGTCTATTCCATCAGCAGATACCTCCGAGCTGAGGCAAGCAGCACGGCCCATTACAAAACCGTGGTTTGTGGTCGTTTATTATTCCTGTATTTCAGATTGGGTCACACAGAGCTGTTAAGTTATCCTTCAGAGCTTTGGGAACAGAAGCTTAAAATAAAGACTACTGCTGCAAACATGAGGCTTCTCTTCTGCTCAGAAAAAAATTAGGGAAAAGACGTCTCCGTTTTGTTTGAAAATGCACTTTCTAGCATAGCAGTCTCAGCACCGCTTTGGATGTCAAGTTTCATGTCTTAAACATGCTTCTGAAACTGTTTATAAACAGATTTTATTCAAAACTTACACGGGAGATAAGCAAAAACTGCAATGCAAAGATACTATTTGTGTGAAAAAACACTTACTGTGGAGCACACCCCCCTGCCCCGGCCAGGCCCAGGGGAAATCCCGCGGATGCCTTAAGGCTGGAGATTTTCATTTGAACCCATCCCACGATTTTCCTGATCCTGGAGAACCTCGGCGGTTGTGTCGGTGAATGCTTGGTGTCGGTGCTGTGGTGCCGTGGTCGGTTTGTCTTGTTCCTGCCTGCCGCGGGTGCCAAGGCGAGCTGGCGTTCCCAAGGGGACGGACAGGGCCGGGCAGCTCCGTGGCCGCGGGCAGGGAGCTGGGCTGAGGGGCAGGACAGGAGCCATCTACAGCACAGAAACGTGCTCCCTCCATGGACCGCTCGTCTTCAATTGTGGGGAAAATCTATTTCTGTGGGGTCCTCAGCGAATCTGGTGTCCGAGTGAGGGGTCTGTGTCCCATGTGCAGAACGGCTCCCCCGAAACCACACCTTGGAACATGGACAGTGCTTCCTATCACATACGCATCTCCGTTTTAATGTCTGAATTATCAAAAATTAGGTCTTTAAAGAAATGTAACACTGTGACTTTTAAAAATATCCCTAATAGCCCTCAGAACAGAACATAACTCTTGTAAGTTCCTAAACAGATTAACCCCCCCGGACTCTTACGTGCTGGTTGCCTTGAGATGACTGTTGGTGTTAATGAAAAATTTTCTTGTTATTCTCCAGCAATAAACGTTTTTCTTCCATCAGAAGATTAAGACCCCGGTGCTGGGAGTCACGGAGGGGCCTTGCTGCCAGCCCGTGCACTCGGCAGGACCCTGCCCGGTGCAGGGCCGGTGTCCCTGTCCCCCCGGCACCCTTCGGAGCAGGGTGGTGGCTCTCCTTTCCAAGGGGATGGTTGCGTGTGGCTGGAGAAGGCAAAGTATGGGGAAAAGTGATACTCCTGAGCGTCTTTCGGGTGGTGCCTACTCTCCCCATTCACAGTGGGGGTTATCGGAGTATTGGGAAGGGCAGGAGAGCAGGAAATGACAGTCTGGAGGTGTCAAGGGCAGGAAGGAACCATCATGCTCCCTCCCAACGCGGGCTGGCATGTGGCATGGCTCCGGCACCGGGGCTGGGTGCCTGGGAACCCAGAATCCCAGTCCCACACCGCAGCATCTCGACGGGGCTTGGCTTCCTTGTCCCCACCTTGTAGGTGGGGGAACGGGACCAAGAAAGGACTGGAAAAGGGTGAGCGGATGCATTTTTATTGCGTGCATACATATTTATTTATATATATTTAAAAAGGAGAATTAGGAAGATAAAAGAAACTATGTAAAACCACAGCCCTGTGATTAAGGCATTTTTAAGAGATGACCCACAATTAGAATAAACTGCCATCAAAGTTTGATACTGTCATTGAGTTATGGTAACTGAGGAGTTTAAATTTAAAAGTAAATATGTTAGAGTAGGCGATGCATATGTTTGCTCTGACTCTTAAAGAGATGGAAGCCCCAGCATCTGTGACAGTGAAAAGCCAATTAATTTGTATTTCCATGTGTTTACATGCAGGCTTTTCTGATTAATGGTAGTTTTGAGCTTCTTTGGCTGTCAGTGCTTTGTTTTGGATAATTACAGCATCCCTGCAGAGTCGTGGTTATGAATGGCTTTACCTGGAAATACTTCAGAAATCCTGATTTTCCTTGCATTAAGCTGTTTATATTATCAGGATTTAACTTAGCGTCAATATTTGTAGATCCTTGGTCAAGACTCTCCTGCTTGCTGCCCCCCTCTCCCCAAAGAGTAGTAGTAGGAAGGGTGGGAGAGAGAAGTGTAGCCCCTGTTGTCCCCACGGTGCCGGAGCCACTGTCCCGTCCCGGGGCTGCCCCTCCGAGGGGCTTCTCTCCCCCGACCCAGCACCCCCTGCCCCGCGCTCCCTGTGCGGGGCTCTGCCGCCCGCTCTCTGCCGTGCCGTGAAGGAAAGGCGTAGGGTCGCTCCTGTGTTATTTTTGTGGCATTTCCTGCAGCATTTGTCGGTGTTGTGCAGGGTGAGCCCCTCTGTGCTGGGGAGGGGTGGCAGAGGCTGCTTGAAATGATTTCCTTCTGCCTACAAACCCCATCCCCGCTTCGCAGCGGCAATAACTCATTTCAGCAAGCCCTCTCTGGCCGGGCTGCTGATGCTGAGCAGGCACCGGGGTGACGGGGGCATGGGGATGCTGGCGTACGTGGAACAGCTCACCGGGAATAAAGTTTGTGAATAGTTTGTCAGAATCAAAATAGCTCGTTAGTCTGGTGCGTTTGGGCTGATGGGTTTGTGGACATCAGCCCCAATGGCTGAGGAAAATTTTGATGGCAGGCCCCTGAAATGACAGTGAAATATTGAACTGAGTCTATTTTAGAGCTGTTGGTATTGAAATCATACATTTATTGGTTCTTCTGGATTGGTAATAAAGCTGTAATTTATGTGACATTTTAAATTCTACAGTTCAGTGTTTGAATGATAGAGACTTTTTTGTTTATTTTACCTGCTGTGATGGAAGCAGGTACTACTGTACCCCAGGGCCGCTGCCTCCTGCCGGTGTTGTATGACACCCGAAATCCAGCATGGGGGGGCTGCACTGCCCGTGCTGCAGTGGTTTTACCCACCCACCTGTAACCGGGGAAGGCACCCTTCCCACTCTGTCACCCGCTGCGGTGGAGACCTGTGTCCATCTGCATCCCAGAGAACCCTCTGAGCATGGACCGCAGGGTGTCTGCAGCGGGGCCGTCCTTCGGGCAGCAGCGTGTCTCCGCAAGAGCCCATCGCTGCTGGCCCCGGCACCCTCTCTTAAATTTGTGATTTAAAAAAAAAAAAAAGTATATTGTATTTCTGCCATAGGTACGTTATAGATCAACCATGATGATTTCTTTCTCCCTTCAGCTTTATTTAGGGTTATATATTGCTAATGTAAAAAGAATAAAAGTCTATAGTAGCAATTAAACAAAGCACTTCTGTTAGTATTCTGCAAAGCCTGGTTTGATGCTAGTTATGCTGCATGTTTTCTATTTTTGTACCAAAAAGCAATACATAAATGAAGTGGTTTGTTTCTTTTTAAGGGGCTTTTGACTAAATTCTTTAATTTCACTGGCTGTCAAGGTAGTGTTAAGTAAAATGGGTTTGAACTGCTGTAGTTTTTGTGTACTGGACTAGATGTCAGAAACCTTTGCCATCACTGGAAATTCTGTCACTCTGGATTTACTATCTGTTTCCCACAGCTGAATTCTTAAGCAGTGTGATTTAACACCTTGGCTCTCCATCAGCCAGTCCTGGCATTTATTTGAATGCATTACACCACTGGTTTCCATAAACTATTGTACAATTGTTTCATATAAATGACTGTTTATTTCTACAAAAACCATCTGTATTTCTGCGGAGAGCAGCAGATAACTGTATGTAAAATCCAGTAATGTCACAACAGTGTAAGTTAAGAAAAAACAGATTGGACTGAAAAAAAAGTCTCATGCTTGTGCGTAATGTTAAAGGTTTGTTTTCACTATTTAAATATCTTTATTTATTAACCAGTATTTGCATTTGTAATGATAAAATCTTTATTCCACTTCAGAGGTGTTGAGGGGCTTTGGGGATTTTTAACAGATAAACAGATTTAAGAAGTCCTCATAGCAGTAGGATTTGAGATGTAAACATTCTGGCTTTACAGCTATTTCCTCTCAAACTGTTTACATATTTTCTGTTGTTTTATTGTCATTGCCAAGCACACAATGGAATTCTTGCCCCTTCTGTCTTCTTCTAAGAAAAATTCTGCAGAAGGAGGCCTGAGACCTCTTTGTGTTCCCAGTTTGTTTCTGTGCTCTCCATAGCATATCGATCCTTCTCCTCCTTCACTCCTCTCCTCCTCATCCTCCTGGCCCCGTGTCGTGCCCTCGCCCAGGGCCAGTCCGGCACCGGGGGGGTGCTCTCTGCCTGTCCCCTCCCGAGGACGATGCCGTGCCGCAGTTCGCCTGCTCACAGCCAGCACCCAAGGAGCACCCACACTGCGCTATTTTAATTCTTCCATATGCTGCCCATGTGCTGGCAGAGGGAAAGCTGGAATCCAGTAGTCTGACACTTAGCGCGACTGATACTTTCTGACAGACTATTTGAAATGATAGAAATACATAAACCTCCTCTTTTTTATGACCTTGTAATAGCTGCAACATATTTCCAGCAAATATTTTCTATAGCAATAATAAAAAAGTGATAACAAAAAAATAAATATAAATATAGTTTAAACTCAGAAGAAATCACACTTTCAAAACCTAGGGTTGGAGCAGGGAAGCAATAAATCATGAATCCTTGTGAAAGGAGGAACTTGAAATAGGAAAGTACCACAGACATCAACATTAAATGTTTATCAACTATTTTCTTTTGACTACTTTCCTGTCTTACTTCTGCACGTGGACAGAGGCTGAAGCATGGCTCATGTTCACTTTGCTTATTTACTGTCTGCCTGGCATCTGCTCCCTCGGCTCTTAGGCTGTGACTGCCTGGCTCTCCTTAAATTTCTGATTTTTTATGTGGTATTTGGCAATCACAGCCATACACGCAGGAGCAGTTGAGGTCCTGCGTTTCCTCCCCATCACCACGGGTTGGTGGGACGCGTCCTCTGTCACCACGCCACACTGTGCCCACGCTGCTCATCCCTGTGCCGCGGCGCCATGCTGCGAGGGAACCCACCGGGGCTGGGGCTGGCTGTACCAAGACCTGGGAATCCTCCTAAACTTCTGAAGTTGTTCTGGGTGATGGGCCAAAATACCCGGTCCTCGCCCAGCAGGGCCGCCCAGGCGGGCTCAGAGCTGCTGGCCCAGTGTCTGCTGGGGACAGGGCATCCCCTGCTGTAAAACCCGACGGGTTGCACTGTTCTGCTGGGGGGCGGCGGGACACGCGCCCCTCTCTGCGTCACGTCTTGCCTTCGGAGCCTGAGGATGTCTCACAGCAGAGCCCCTCTGTTGAGTTGTCTGAGGAGCTGGGCTGGGAGAGTAAGTCTTGAAATTACGGAACACCACGAGCAGGCAGTGGTCACTGAGATTTGGTGGGGGTCAGGCACAAAGATTCTGTACCACTGAACACGATGGATAATATATTGCTCATATCTGCTGCTCTTCTGGGTGTGGATGGTGGCAAGTGTTTGTTGGAGGAGTTCAAGGAGAGACCAGTACACTTTGGCTTCCTTAGCAGGCAAACTGTAGGGTGAAGAAACTGTAGCAAACAGCAGAACTAGTAGATGACGTACCGACAAATGCGATATACTGAGGAAAATATGGGCATAGCTGTTGTGGAGCGGGTTGTGCCTCAGAACCTGGTGAGCAGTCTGTGAGGGAGCCAGAGACCATCTGCATAAGGATGATGTGTTTCATATAGCATGCTTAGATTTCCAAAAAAGATTTGACAAAGGCTCATAAAGCAATTAAGCTGTCACAGGATGAGAAGGAGGATACTCACATGGATTAATAATTGATTAAAAGACAGGAAACAGAGAATAGGAATAATGGCCCTCCGTTATTAGTAACTAGGTTACTGGTGGAGTTCCAGTGGAACTGGTGGAACCTGCATTGTTCTGTTAATGTGGAGCATGGAAAAGGATGTGAATGCTGATGTGACAAAATGTGCTGTTGATACAAAAGAAGTAAGAATAGTGCAAATAAAAGCTGTCTGTGAAGCGCTGCAGAGGTATCGCACAATGCTGAGTGACAGGACAATAAAATGAGAGAGGGAATTCAGTGTCAATGAGTGCAAAATAATATACATGGTGAAAAGCAACTGTAACGATATGTATACAATGATGGGCTCTAATTACCTTCCATCAGTCAAGAAAAGCATCCTGGAGTCGTCATGGATAGTTCTCTGGACAGTTGGACTTAGTGCTTAGGAGAAGTCAGAAAGACAAATTGAACATCAGGAATTGGGAAAGGAGTAGGGAACAAACCAGAAAGCGTTGCTGTGCCAGCCCATAAATCACCATGTGCCCACATCTTAATTTTTGTCTCAACAAGGATAATACAGAAGTGAAAGGATACAGAAATGGATGAGTGGGAAAATGAATCAGACATGTGAAATGAGGAGTAGAGGCTAAGGAGAGGAGATCTTCCCCAGTGTGGGAAAGACGTGGCTGGGTACAGGAGAAGTCTGAGGTGCGTGCGGTAGAGACGGTCAGTCGGGAGGGGTTTGTCACAGTTGTTCGTAAGACAGGAACTGCCTGCCTCAAAAGCAGTGGGCAGGCAAAGGCAAAACAAAAGGGAATTCTTTTTCTCACCCAGTGCAATAAATTCTGGAGGTCAGTGTTATGGAAATCAGAAATTCAAAAGTGTTGTGAACAAATGCATGGACTGTAAAGGGAGCAGGAACGGCTGACAGCAAGCTAACTGGAATTGGGGATTTTGTAAGAATTATAGGAGCTCTTGAGAGAGGGAAAGATAAGGGATAAATAGGACGTGGCGACATGTTTTGTTGCAGAAACTAACACTGTAAAATACAGGTTCAGTTTTAAACAGTTTGGGGTTTTTTGTTTGTACTAGTCTGTTTGGGTTTGACAATTCCACAAACCTTAAATATTGAGGTAAGTCTTTCTATAATCCTTATTTTACCCTATTAACTAGTTTGGAAATGGAGATTGGGTTTGTTTGGGGTTCTGTTTAAAGCCTTATTCTCTTTTTAAGTGTTAGTGTTTGTTTATTGTGCAGATTCAACCCCTGACCGTGGTATTCTTCATTGCTATTGAAAGTTAATGGGGGAAAAATTGCATTCCAAACATTTGAACCTGTAGTAGCCATGGCTGAACTTAGTTGATCTCTGGTGATCGGTTCAATTTACTTACGATTTTTAGCCATTAGGCTGGGGCTGAATGATGGTGATTTGGTTGAGGCCAAATGTCTGTAGAAAATTGGCTGTTTGATAAGAGCCCTGTTATCAGAGGGGGATACTTTCTCATTTACATTTAGATGAGTATTGATTATTTATTTACTCAGAGAAGTGAGATTCGTTCCCAATCTTATCTTTCTGGTCTCTGCTTGTCAGCAGAAAGAGAGATAGAGCTCCTGACATCAGCCCAAGATAACAGCACTTTGTAGTGAAGATAAAAGTTGGAATGGGCCTTTTTCTAGTCTTGACTGAAAGGATAAGTTTTAAAAATTAGAACTGATGGGTCATGCTTTCAAAACCCCATTCTGAAGGCTTTGCAGCTTAAATGGCAACAGAATTGGTTTGTTGTTATGCGGATGGCCATTCGCCTTTTGTAAGAGAGCCCTTAATTTGATTATGTGGTGGGATTCTTCCACCTCTGTGTGGCCACAGGAAAGCTGAGGTGTAGGATTGGGGTTGTTTCCTTGTCTGTTTGCAATTGCTGAGAAATCTTCCTCTGTGTAAAGGGGTACCTTGAAATAACAAGCGGCAATGGGAATCTGTAGGCAGCAGCCCTGGAGTGCGTGGTCGGAGGGGGATTGTGGCGGAAGAGCGGCGTGTTACGGAGGGTCAGCTCCGCCGGTGAGGGCTGCGAGTGCCCGCTCCAGGGCTGCCCAGCAGTTTGGTCCGTCTGTCTGTCCACGTTAGCCCTGTTCCTGAGCGGCTGCTGGTCTCTCCGTACAGAACGGGTCTAGAAGAGACAATCTCCTGCTGCGGGTAGTATTGGCAGCGTGAGGGCTGGGCGCTCATTCCCGCCTGACGACACTTCACCGGTAGCGTGGCCCAACAACGGAGACGCTCTGGTGCTTCAGGCCGCCAGGGCTGGCGGAGAAGGGCCCCAGCTCCCCCCACCTCCCCCTGGGGCCCCCAGCAGACCTCTGCTAGTCTGTGAACAAAACAGTTTGCTTGATGGTCTTCCACTGTTTTGTGGCCTGGTTCAGACCCGTGCCTTGGTTCCCTCCGTCCTCTCTGGACACATGAACTCTCGGTTCTCCAGCCCTGTTCCCTTTAACCCAGCAGCAGTGTTTCTCTCCGCGTATTTGTGGCAAAATGACAGAGCTAGAATAGGGGTGGGTATTTATTATCTTTGTCTTCTGGGTATTTTGCCCTGGTGAGTTCCACGTTAACGTTCTTGCTCCCAGGCTGGTGGTGGGACGTGGCTCCCAGGGTGTGTGGGAGCCCCGGCTTCAGCCCTGACCCAATTCCGCCCGGTGCGGGACGTGCCCGAGCCGCCGTCCCTGCCATTGGCAGAGCAGGACCACTCCGGGCCAGGATTTTCAAGGTTTATTTTACAGCTGTGGGGAGCATTTGCATCAGATTACAAAAATCCATAAAATCCAGTTTTGGTATTACCACTTGAAGTTTTGTTGAAATTCCCAGGGCAGTATTAGGTTAGGAGACCATTAAATTACCTAATATTTCTGCTACAGTGACATCATTTGAACCTGTGAGAGAAGTCTGGTAGTAAAACTCCTCCACAGAATCAGCCTAACGTTTTTCATCTGTTGGGAAGTAGAGATTGAGTAAACGTGTACAGACATTTAAAATGCATTATTGAAGAGTAGATACTGTCTAAATATCTATTTGCACTTTTTAATGAATTTCTTAGTATCATCTGTTTTAAAGGAGTTATTCATATGGAAGGTTGCCTCGGTTTCTGGTCTGTAGCTCTGTTTCGTTGCTTTATCAGCAGACAGTTAATGCAGTTTTAACACAAACTGGGTAAAACCGATCACAGAATTCTCAAGTTGCTCCAGATAAAAATCATCCTTTGACATGGGCATGGGGGTGTTGAGGGTTGTGATCGCCCCCGGTGCTCCGCAGGATGACAGGGAGCTTCCTCAGCAGCCTGAGGATTGTTCCTGCGCTGGGGATGCTCTTTTGGGTGGAGCCGGGGAGCTGGGACGCAGTGAAGTGGACTGGCATCGGCAGGTCCCAGTGATGGGGGCCTGAGGCTGCAGCGGGACCAGAGGAACACGTGGAGTGACAGATTGGGAGCGGGTACCGAGAGCACCAAGATTCCCATGGGAACCCGCAGTCCTGCTGGCTGTGTCAGTGCTGGGTGGCATTCAGCGCTTGGGTGGAGCTTGGGAACCTGTGGAAGGTGCTTCTTACAAACGGACAACCCAGGCAGGTTTTGCTGTCACTGCTTCTGGTTTTTAAGCTTACACCAGTTTTTAAATACAAATTTATTTACCACTTTGATATTTGTTTCAATTCAGTGTATTTTGCTTCTGCCTAGCAAGCCAGGCCTCCGTTTATTTAATTTATTTCAAATTTTTAATCACATTTCCAGTAGCTGGGAGAGGAGAAACAGTGGTGCCGTATCTCTTGGCCTTTCTGCTGTTTGTTCTCATGTGAGATGTCGCTGCTGTCTCTCCAGCTCTTCGCCCCGCTGCGTGCGCGGGGGCTGGCTGCGCTGGGCAGGGAGGGGGCGGTTGGGTTCCCAGCTCTGTGTCTGCTCAGAGCATCTCCGGGAACAAGGGGGCTCCGTTTTATGGAGAAATAACATTCTTCTTTGGGAGCAGAATGCACTCGGGCTGTGCAGTGAGCGCTTCACATGGCTTCTGGGGAGATGAAATGAGAAGCCATAATTGAAATTCTGCTGTAGTAAATTTAAAATTAATTGGCTAACAAATTCCATTTCTTAGGCATGCCATCTGAGGCCAAAGTACTTAATTTTTTTATATGTTTTAAATATTTCATCATATACTATCATAATTCAAAGTCAGGAAACATTCTGAAATACTTTAAGTACTGATAAAGAGGGAATAGATTTCATTATTTCAGTTCCAGTTATTTTGCTACGTTAAGACCTGGCTAAAGGTGCTTTGCGTCCTTTAAATTTTTTCAGGTATGTGTTTAGCGTTAATTTACCGGATTGTGCAGAAATTACCCAGCTGAGAAGTTTGTGTGCTCTCGGGGGAAGCGGGAGCGGAGCTGGGCCCTGCCCTGCCTGGGGCTGCAGCGATGCGGCCCCCGCCACCTCCCACCTTCGGAAAGGCTATTCTCCTGCCCAGGGTCCCACCAGGAGTTTGTCTTCCCTGAGTCACCCCTCCCACCCTGTCACGTCCTCTCCCACCTGCCCTTCGGACAAGGGTTTCGCTTGGAATTATATTAGTGTGTTCCTTTTTATTCCAGTTAAAGCACACAGTTTAAGCATCCATTCAACTAAAAGATTTTTTTTTAAAAAAAAAAGTGGCCTAATTTTTGTAAAAACAATTTTTAAGTACATTTTCTGTAGTTAGAAAATGGTTTTTTAAGTAGTAACATCATTCCTTTGGTGATTTGGTTTGAGAAGAAGGAAGTTGGCACCTGAATCTTGAAGGTCTGCATTAAATGCAATGTATACAAAAGTAATTCATAGGAAGCAACAGCATCTGTACATGCTTATGTTTCATGCCGTTCAATGTTAAGAGTGTTCAGATCTCTGGAAAAAGATAAAATCCATCCCCTGATGGCCCTTTGTGCTGCTGGCAGCCGTGGAGCTGCCAGGCGATGCCGGACCCGGGGCGTTGGCTGGAGCCAGCAGTTGCTGATGGAGTAAATCCTGACCCCGCGCATTGCAAGTGCAGCCTTTTGAGAAATGCAGAGGTGGAAATAGCCAAATCCAATGTCATGGAGCTGATTTCCGTGACAAAACAACAGTTCATAAAAGAAGGGTCACTTTCCTTCCCCGGTATTTCTCAGCACTCTGTTTGGGCACCCTGGGGCTGCGGCAGCAGAGCTCTCCTCGGCCCCCGGTGGAGGTGAGCGTGTCCCAGGACGCAGGATTTGGGTGTCCCAAGACGCAGGATTTGCCCCCGGCTGCGGTGGTATGCGCTGGGCTGCGCGGGGCGGCTGGTGGGGCTGGGATGGGGAGTGCCGCAGCCCCGGGCTCCCTCCCCACGCCAGCAGCCAGGGCATCTCCAGTGTGTGGAGAGACACAGGGAGGGCAGAGCAACAAACACCTTGTGCTTTTTCATGTAAATTCATTACCCAGGCGTCAGTAAAGATGCCTGGATAATGTGATGCAGATACCCACCACGGTCTGAGTAGGTATTTCTCGCAGCAGGCAATACCCCCATCTCGCAGCGTGGGCAGGGTATTTAGTTCAAGCTCATCTAGTGCAGGAATTACTCCGAAACATCGGACAGAAGTGTGTCGGGCGGTGTTACTGGGCAGCTGGAGCTGACGGGTGTGTTTTTTCTTGCACACCATCCTCCACCTCTTTGTGATAGGGCCCTTCCCTTTGGCAAAGAACTTTGAAACATAAACTTCTACCTGCCTTACTTCCAGGGTACGAGTAATCTCATGTTAGTTGAACGTGATAAGCCATCACTTTGTTAGAAAACAGATGATTTTACAAGTTACTTTATGTTTCAGGTCCTCAGTATCGGCTGGAGAAGCAGAGTGAACCTAATGTCCCAGTAGATTTAGACTGTACCTTGGAGAGCCAGAGCACTTTGGAATTCTGCCTTGTCCGGGAGAACAGTATGTTTCCCCTTTTCACTTTTGCTCTTGTAAATTGCTTAAACTCACATAAGTTATGTATTTTGGATACAAGCTGTACTGTCTGGGCAAGTACGTTTTGACGAGACTCTCTTTCCTGAGGCACTTCTCAGTTGTGCCAAAACAATATTCCAGAGGGAAATGATGGATTTCATACCTTCTAGTAAATAGTCTGCATCCTGTTTATCACTTCATGATTAATCTTTTTCTGTTAAACTCTGCTCTGTAAAGTTATGACCAACCCTGAAAAACACTGGAAATATGAAACTTTGTCTGTTGCAGGCATTGCTTAGTGAGTAACATGGTTGGTCTGCGGTGTATTTTGCCATGTCGATAAATATTGGCTGTTAGAGACACTGATTTTTTTTCTAATAGAATTTAAAGAAATTAACCATGTAGATATAATTAGAGCACTATGATGATTTTTAAAGTGCTAGACAAATTATCTCTCCAGCTATGCTCAAATATTTTTATTCTGTTACTGTTATTTAATGGTCCTAATATTATTTCCTGATTTATTTCTTTGCAAGGAATTCTGTGAAACTTTTAAAAAAGACATTTAACGTTGATTTGTATTTGTCCTCCATAGCATTTTGGTCTGTCCTTCGTTCTTTCCAACAGCCATGCTCTCAGTTTTGGGGTTTTTTTTTCATTCCATTTTAATTCAGCTGTAAAAGTATTGACTGTACTAATAAGGAATCCAGCATTCATTCTGTCATGCTTGGAGTTCGCTGCAAACAATCGCAGTGAGCGCCTGTTTCAAGTAGTAGAAGAGTTTTTTCTTTCTTTACAAAGGTTAGACCTTTCCAATTTATGCTTTTTGGCTATAGCATTTTGTATTTTATCCTAGTGTGACAGCAGAGCAACCCAAGTGCCTCCTAATTCCAGGGGGGAGTAGTAGGCTACTCCAGCTGAAGGGCTGGGAGAGGTGAGACGCAGCTGCCGGGACCTCTCTGGTGGCACCTCAGCGCTGGAGCCGGGATGAAGCCCTGGCAGTTTTGGCTGCCATTCTCCCTGGAGTGAGACTTGCTCCCAAAATATTCCTGATGCTCCTGGTTCATTTCTTCATAAAATGGTTCAAAGAAGCAGTAGGAGAGAAAGCAGCAGAAGGCAGCAGGGTGCTGTGCGTGAGGAAGTGCAGCAGTTTTAACCTCACTAATCGAGTTGCACTCTTCCACAAGCCAGAATTCCCCGACGTCTGCATCCTGGCTATTATTTTTGTATCGATTTTTATCTATGAAAAGATGCATACTAGTCATGCTTCCATAGGTTTTGCATGTTTTGATTAAAAATAACATTTTTCAATCCAGACTCTGTAATTAAAAGTGTGTTGTATATACTGCATTTTTAACGTATATTCATCATCTGCGGAGGAGTCCATGCTGTGGCCTGTAGCTCTATCTGCTGATGCTCTTAGCTCTCAGGAGTGACTAGGCTCAGGTTGCACGATTACTTTAATAGTAAATCTGTCCTAAGTTTGTAAGTGATTTAGCAGGAGGCGTTCGATCTACTCCGCATCGGTAGCCAACGCTCCAGGAGAGCCTCAGAGACCCTGTCTCAAAAAAAACATCAGTCATAATGTTGAGGGAACACTTTTCCCTGTCCCTCAAGTCCTTAAGCAGTGACTGCTCCTCTTCCCTCCTCGGCGAGGGGACCCAAATCCCGCAGCTCTGCAGAACGGGACAGGGAAAGGTGTAGGGCAGATCCCTGCGGCCCTGAGCCAAAGGTACCCTCAGTTTGTGAGGAGTCCTGGCCTTCGTGAGGCAAATGGAGAGTGCCCATCCAGGAGCGTGACCTGAAGCCCGACTAGGATGGTGGCTTCCCCGTAACCCCTGGGCTGGAGCCCGAGGGCTCCTGGTGCTGCTGTGATGGCATCACACTGGTAGGTGGTTGCTGTTTGTCCTATTCACGGGCCTTGTGTGTGTCACCCGGTGCCAGGAACAGGGAAAAGCAAAGGCAAAACCAGCGCTTGGACTCATAGAGTTCAAGAGCAAGTCCCTGTTCGTGTTTGTTCGAGGCTGACAGTGATCTAGGCAAAATAAGAAATGCTTATGTGAATCCTGTCGCTTTTCTGCCATGCTGTTACGGGATGTTTTCTGAATTCCTACCAAACTCACATGAGGAATGCAGGAGGAATCCTCCTCTTATAGTTTCTCTCCCAAAATGTGGGTGAATTTAAAGTGATCTTCCAGTGTCCCTGCTCGGGGATATATGTGAAACACCCACGCAGTTAACTCTCTACACACATAGATGTTCAAGGACAATACAGTACATAAAATCGGTCATAATTCATGCATTGTACCCAGCCTGGTTCCCCAATACACACTAAGAAATTGGATTTTGTAGGGCTTAAGGAGCTATCTTTTGTCATGGCATTAGAATAGAAATATTGACAGTTTTGCACTGTTAATAAAATAATAGCTTGAAAATCCTAACATCAAAATGAAATATTTATTTTGTGCATTTTGGTTTTATGTAAAATATTTTTAGCTTGGACATGCCAGTCAGGAAAAACTCTGTTATAACAGCTATTATTTTTAAATGTGCTCTTCATAGTCTCATATTAATTTACAAATATATATATGTGTATGGTGCCAACCATCTGCTAGTAAAATAGCTGCCAGTTTCCTCTGGGCAAATAGAAAGTTTATATTTCAGGGTATTAAATGAAACAGAAAACTTTCCATTATTAAGAAATACTTATAGAAAAAACCCCTATCTATCCAACATTTACTAATAGCGTTCAGACTAATACACTGTTTCCAGTATGCAGAACTTTTTAACTTGCGCTAAGATTTATCTTTAAACTAAAAGCCTGCACTTTGTAATGTGAAATGCTTTTATGTGTAGTAGCAAACTATTCATGGCTAATTTAGTTTTATTCTTACCATCTTACTTCTGGAAAGTTCCTCTTTCTCATTTTATCATTAGATAGTAATTAGTATTCAAGGGAAATTGGTCTTAATATATTAAAATTGGTTTAGTGCCTTTAGACCTGTACCAAAGCCAATGTCTTATTGGAAAATGTAATTGGGGACTCTGTGTATGTAATTAATTGTGTTACAATTAAGAACTTTCATTAAGCAATATACTAGTTCATTAAGGTAATAAGGGACATTTTTGCAATGCAGTTAACTTTACATTTTGTTGTTTTATCAAGGAAATGCAGGTTCACTTGCTCTTGAATAGGCTGTATACGGCACTTCAATATTCTGATATTACTAATGTGTCGGGTTTTTATGTCCTCTAGTGCTTTCAGGAATCCCTTTTGGATCCCTTGTTTTAGCTTCTAACTTATTTTTGAACTCGTGCTTATGGTGCCTGTTGTTTCCTTACTGTTGGTCTCCTTTGAAAATCATGATTTTCTATGAGGAGATTGGGCTGAGTTACAAATACCACTCTGTATTTCACAGTAGTTAATTACTTCAACAAAAATACTGCCTCTATGCTGAACCCGGTTTAAAAAAAGCGAAACAAAACAAACCAAAAAAAACCCCAAAACAGAGTAAAGATCCTCAACTGTTGTTTCCAGAGTGGGAAATATGTGAATTTTCTGGATGACCATCAAATGTACAGATGGCAAACTGGTGCCATGACTGATTCTGCAACACCCTCGTGCCTCACCACAGGGGCCCTTTTAAAGAGTAGAAGTTCGTAGCCCTTGGTACCATTTTTGCTTTTTGTTCAGCTTCTGTGGGCAGAGAACACCACTCTGGGGTTTTAAGTAGGAGGCTGTGTTTCTCTGCTCTGTCTGGTTTTGCAGCACAAGCCCCTGCGCAGGGAGGAGCGCGTTCCGCGGGGCGAGGAGCTGCCTCCCCCAGCTCTGCTCCGCACTTTGGGCGCCTTCCTCTCCTGGGCCTCCTGCTTCCCACGCCTGACTCCAGCTTTTTTCACTTTTTACCTTACTTAGGTAGACTGTAAGGGAAAAACACAGAGGTCATTGCGAACTGAGTTTATGAGGAGGAGTTTGTTTCTGGCAGAGGGATGTGCTCCCCCCAGCGCAGAGCGGTCGGCTCCTGGGCTGAATAATAGACCTGGAGCATCCACTTTACTTGATTGTCTTCCCAAGCAGAAGCTTTTACATTCAAAAGCCACACTGTGATCTCCATTACAAATACCCTGACAGGCCTGTAAATATTTGACAGGTTTATTCACAGCTGCTTGCATGTGGAAAATATTTTTATGATTTTTCCCCCAATCAGCTGGTGGAGATGGCTCTTCCCTCCGCCGCTGAGCGCCGGCGTCTCGCCGGCATCCTCGCAGAGCTGCAGGGCGAGAGCAATATGCCAAGTTCTGCAGTCAGGTTTTTCCCTGCAGGGCATTTCTCTCTGTTGTTACTGATATTACTGCTATTATCCCCCGCGCCCGCGGGGGCCCGTGTGTCTTGCCATCCTCAGACAGATGATCTGTTTTGATGGTGGAGTTCCTGGCCGCTCTCCCAAGAGCAGCAACTGTAGAAATTCTGCAAAGCTGAATCCATTCACAAAGCTCCATAAAACAAAGCGGGCAGAGGTACCGGTGCGCGGCGGGTCTGACAGGCGTCTAGAGCTTGGTCCCGCTGTTGGGCCGCTCCGGCTGCGGCAGTTAAAGCTCCTGCAGCTCAGACACCCACAAGATGCTCACGTTTTTGGTTACGAGGACGGTTCCCTCCCCTGGATATGATCTGGCAGGTTGCTCGTTTTCTTTCTAATGCTTTTAATTTGGGTGTGTGAAATCTGGGAAGGCTGGGTTTCACGGAGAGAGCTGTGTGAAGCCACCACGCGGCGTCGCGCTCGGCGGGTACCCACGTGCGGAGGGTGCAGCCGGGTGGCTCAAGGGCCGTCGGGGACCGCGGGGACACAACGGCAGCAGCGCCACAGGGCAGCGCCCCAGTCTGCATCCTGTGAAGCGTTTTAGGAACATGTTGCAGGAGGTGCAGGGACGAGGTTAATGTGCGTTATTTCTGAATTTCCTATCGCTACCAATGGGGTTTGTCTGTCGGTGCTGACACTTCTCAGGTGTAACACTGCCCTCAAAGCCTTGCTCACGGGGTGCTGCCCCGGCACAGAGGTGAGTCTCCTCACGTTGTTAAAGCGCAGCGGGGGCAGGGAGGAGGTGGCACACGGCGCACCCCGCCAGCCCTTCGTTAGAGGCAGCGCTAACGACCTCGCTGCAGAGCAGGGTTCCTCTCCCAGCCCGAGCAGCAGTGACCCCGCCGCCATGCCTGGCTTCAGGCCGTGTCACTGTCTCAGAGCCGCCCCAGGTCGTCCTCTGCCGCGCCATGTCCCCGCCTGTCCCAGCCCCTCACTCCCCGTGGGCCGGGGGACACCCAGGTGCAGGCGCTGTGACCCCATGGCGTGGGGACAGGGACGGCCGTGGGGCTGCGAGCCACAGCCAGGGCTGGACGAGGGTTTCACTGGTTTCCATGGGTGGAGGAGGGTCCCGGTTCGCTCTGGGCCGTGGGGCGGCCGTGCCATTGCCACCCTCCTGCTTCGCTCTCAGGCGCCGCCATGCCACGGCGCTTCAAGATGCTTTTAAGTGCACCAAAAAGTTTGACATATCTCAGTGTATCTTTGAAGTACTGCAGCATGAGGGTTTGACATGATACATTATGATAATCCATAGTATAGAGACATTAACACAGGGGTCTTTGACAAAATACATTGTAATGTCTCTGAAGGAGCCATTACAATTTATCTTGTCATTCTGGAGCATAGAGTGGTTGCAATGTTAAGATGGCTCTGCATAAATTCACATGTAGACTGTTTCATTTGATTTTTGGAATTCTTTCAAGTCCAATGGCACAGCCCCATTTGTAGGTTAACCCTTCACTGTCCCCCCGCCCCAGAGGTGGGTCCCCACTCAGGGGCTGTGGGGCGAGCGGTGAGGAGTGGGCATCCCACCCATCCTGCACATCCCGCCTATCCCATGCATCCCACCCATCCTGCACATCCCACACATCCCACCTATCTCATGTATCCCACCCATCCTGCACATCCCGCACATCTCATCCGTCCCACGCATCCCGCACCCGCTCTCCGGTGGGCAGGGCGGAACGCTGATGGGACTAACCCCGGTGAAAGGTGAATCTCCAGCTTTATGCTCTCAACATGCATTTTGACTCATTTAACAGCAAATGCTAACCTTACTCTGATGCAGACATCAAAGATATTTGTCATAAGCAGCGACGTTTGTCGATGAATTGACAGATAGGACAGGGAATGCTTTCAGCCAGCAGGAATGTCTCTCTCTGCTCAGGTGGGGTTTTTCTTCTCTTTCCCCGACGTTTGTCCCGCCTACGGCCACTGCCCCGGCAGTTCCCGCTGCTGAAGCCGATGGGCTGCACTTCTGCAACTCTGAATTGCCCCGTTAAAGGGAGCTGGCCTCTGCCTGGGCACTGGGTGCCCCAGACCAGTGCCAGGGTTTTCCTCCCCCAGGAGCTGTGGCCTTTCCTGGCAAACCCTCCCCCTGTCGGCAGGGCCAAAATGGAACCTGCCGCGACTTCCCCACGAGCCGAGGTCCCCGATGGGGCGGGAATGTCCCTCCCCAGGGAGGAGGGTCAGTGCAGGACGCGCTCACGTTGAGGCTGCTCCAACTGTGCAAGTCTTGAACAAAATGAATACAAAACCCCTGGCAAATTCTTCGCCTGCTTTGCTGGATCTTTAAGACCCGTACTAAAATTCCATCATCTCATCTTCCCGTTATTAAAATTTCAGCAAAATATAAAGTTTTCATTAATCTCCTGCAGCAAATGTAGTACTCTGAACTGGCAGTTGATTCAGCTTTTAGGACTACATTAGCTGGGATATTAAACAAAACGTGTCATTCTTCAGTATCCTCTGTAAGAAGCTAAATCAGTTTTCAAACATATTTATACCACTTTATCTAACAGGATCTGAATGATCATTTAGAGCTGAGATGCTTTATTAGCAGCTGGCATAGAAATTACTCTGCGCAAAATTATATATCGCATTATAGTAATGTTTAAATTGGTGTTAATCCAACGTCATAAAATGTAAAAAATCTTTAAAGTGCGTTATATTTTTTCAGTAATTGGCATTTTGGCTTAATGAGATGTTACCTTTTATAAAGCCAGTACCTGCAGCAGTAATGAGAATACTAATCAGTAAATAAAGCGCAGCTTCGTTACCGCGGGGCTGAGATCAGAGTGCCCGAGGTGCTGCAACAAGATGCCAGTGTCACCCCCCGCGCAGGGGGCTGCTGGAGAACCCTCGGGGGAGGCACCAGAAAATCCTGCCCTGGCTGGGGACAGGCCCCTCTGCCAGGCTCCTTCCCGGGGTGACAGGCTGCAGGTGTCCGGGGGATCCCCCGGGTCAGCCCCGGGGGTCTGCGGTCCGGGGGCATCTCATGTCACCTGAGAATCTGCCGCTGGGGTGCTGCACCGCTCTTGGTGCGGGACACAGATGTGTGGTGCTGTCCTTAATGAATTAGTGAATTGGTCTTTGGATGGAGGGTGACGATTTCCTCCTCCAGAGGTGTGGGCTGGAGCATTTTGTTCTTTCTTAAAAAGGCACCTGCAGCTGCAGACGTCACAGCCGCCCTTACCCGCTAGCTGAGCCCTCTGCCATATTTTAAACCTCTCGTTCATTGTTGTTGGCTTGTTTTGCAGGTTCAAGAGGAGAAGAGGTCTCGGAGGAGGACCCTCAGATCGATATAGCTACGGTTCAGGACATGCTCAGTAGCCACCACTACAAGTCCTTCAAAGTCAGCATGATCCATAGGCTTCGATTCACCACTGATGTTCAGTTAGGTAAATCAATCCGTGCTGTAACGCTTAGGAAAATGGAACGGTTCAAACCTTTGGCCATCTCTAATAGCTGACTGTCCGTCTCAGATGTTTTTAAGGCAGTTGTTATCATGTTGGTCTCTTTTATCGTGGAGCATGTCACTTGAAAGTGTTGCTAGCATTTCAGCAGTTAAAAAAAATTGCTTTCGGTTGAAAATACTTCAGTATTTTTATTATCCACAATCAGTTAGCACATGTTTCTTCTGAAAGAAGGCCATTATTTAATGACCTCATCTCTTTTTTTTTTTAATCTAGGCTTCCTAATGGAAAGCTTCTTGCCAACTGTTTTGTTATTTTTAAATGAGACTATGCAAAATTGGGTATGATTAGGTTTTCCCTTTTCTGAGACTGAAAGATTTTTAACAACCGAGTGGAAATTTGAGGTGGAACAAAATAAAACTAGCATTCTTTAAAGGTTTTATATTGTCCTTACTAGCTTTCTGAATGCTTTTGAAAACCTGAAGGCCAAGGGATGACAGAATCTTGAATTATAAAAGCCCCATTACTGTTTTAAAATGATTGAATGGCTTTTTATCTTTGAGTTTAAATAGTGAAAATTTGATTAATGATGCATTGGTAGGTGACCTGTGACATTCCTGCAAATACCTTCCATAAAGAAATGATTCAGCAGTAAAATATTAAGTGCCGTAATGTTTACAAAATACATTTATTCTGTAGAATTCCATAGAATTGTTAAATTTACACTATAGCAGTTTCTGCATTATTGTCGCTCCATTCTTCCATCCTTAATCACATATAAAAGTATATGTCTCTCAGATTTTAACGGAAGAGGCTCCCTTAGTTTATTTTGAACTGTCTTGTTAGGGAAGGATTTATCTGCTGGTGCTGAAGCAGGCCAGCGCTGGGCATGAGTTCTGCTTTTGAGCAAACTGTCAGGGTGTGATAGTTTGCTTCCAGTGAAGTTTGACTCACTGAATCTGGAAAGTGTCAGAAATGAGAGCTTGAAAGGTCATGACAGATCACTAAAGATAAATGGTTAAGGGAGAATAGCTGTTAAATGAAACAAATGGCTTAACTTGTGTAGCACTGAAGGAGCTGACCCTGTCCGGTAGTGTAAGGACCGTAAAATTTCCCTTTTATAACAATATGTGAACTTGTATATTTTTGATGGCAGTACACTGACAATGTGATTTTTATAATGTCATTACTTTTTAAAAATCAAAGAAAACCCCAGTGAGATATTCAAAGTTTGGGCAAATGTATGACATCAAAACCTTAAAGTGAAAATAAGTGTATGTTGCTGGGTTTTCTCATGAATTTTTAAAAGATACTAGAAGAGCGATGCTGGTAACGTAAGCATTGAGGTGCTGTTTGGATTAGTGCTGCTGAGGTTAATGTGTTCATCTTCTGCGAGTGACAGAGTGCTCCGTACAGTCTGAAATGTAAAAAAAGATATATAATTTTTTTTCATTGCTCATTGATGACTGTGGTTCAGGAGCTATCTTGTGTCACTCTAATGATGGCCAGTTGCAAAGACTTTTCTCTGTAGCATTTTTATGTCATCGGTTGTATGTCGTGGCCCAGCAAAGCGACAGTTTCCCAGCGGATGCTGAGAATCTGAAATGGTTCCCTTGCTCCGTGTTGACCGTATCGGTGATGCTGGGAGCTGTGCAGGAGCGTGTTGGCTCAGGCCGGCTGAAATGCAGGACAGTGGGTGCGCTGAAAACATCCCTGTGGTTCTGGGGGCGAGTCCCGGCTCCCTGGCCTTCACGGGGGTGTTTAGGTGTGACAGACCCCAGCCGTGGTGGAGCGAATGCTCGGCGCAGCTGGTCCCACTCCCTGCCCTTGGCTCCGGCACCGTACGACATCCACGTGTCGCTGCTTTGGAACAGAGTCTGAGCTGCATTGCATTGCACTTGCATAGAACAGGGAGCCGTAGTGCGAGCTGTGTTTGTCAGTTGTTGTTTGCATACTGGTACTTTTTAAAGTGTTGTAGCTGTTTTGAGGCCCGATCATTTAATTTGAGGCAAAGTTTACCAAAGTATAGGAGTGAGCTTGATCTTCTGTGCATTGTGCATAGTTCTTCTTGAGAGGAAAAAACGATACAAGAATGACCATGGGAGGAATGACCACCTTTACTGATTTTATTACAGTGGAAAGCTTTGGCTGTAGAAGTTTAAGGTCTGGGGGTTTATGTTTTAGCTCATATTACAGCGTAATGCACATACAGTAGCACTCTCAACATTTTTACCAAGGTTCAATCATATTGTGAAGGAATAAGACACGTTTGCTCATGTTTTGCATTAGCAAAACTGAAAGAAGCATATTGTCTTCAAAAATTGCGGCTGGCAAGTGTTTCAGGAAAGGGGGGGCAGCTGCAGACCCCAACAAAGGAAACAAGAACAGAAGAGTGTTACTGGACTAACACATCAATGACATTTCTTTTGATAAAATGAATGAATTAAAAAAGTAGTAGAAGAAGCATTTTTACTTGGTTTTTGAGTATGACTAATTTGCACTGCAATACAGAGACTGTAGCAGCCACGTACATAATCCTGTTTTGATTTTAGGTTTCAGCACATACAGATTGTGAGAACAATAACACAAAAAAGACAACATTCTTTGTCAGCGTGCTGTTTGGATGTGTGTGAGCTTAAGCCAGCGACGTCGAGATACAGAAATAATGGATGAAGTATACAGCAACAATTTGCAGATAAAAATAATAGAAGTTAAAGTGTATTTTACATGATAAAAAAAAGATGAAAGAGGAGGAAGTCTGTTACATCTGAGATGGTTACAAAATCCATGCTTGGTGAAGTAGCCTCTGCTGAAAAGATTGATGCAATGGGGAGTGACCTTGGCTTGGAGCAGGAGCTGGTGATGTATGTATGAGCATCTCGCTGCTAAATGGACCCAGATTTGTAGCACTAATATACATGGAAGCCCAGAACCAAACTCAGGATGGCAATAAATCAACAGCCACTTTGGGTGTCATTTCTGGTTTATATTCCACTATTGTTCTATCACTTTAATTCATGTCACTATCATCTGTTCATCTGGAACAGTTTTATATAATTTTCCAGTGGAGTTACCTGACAAATCCTATCAAATTAACAAGGTGCATTAACAATATTGACTGACTGTGAATTCTGAAGTTGCAGGACCATAAAGTGAAAATTTTTTAAGGATATTTCCAGGGGTGACATTTTTAGAGGGAGGGATGGGGAACACAAAGAATTTGCACCGTTATTTTTAGAACTTGCCATGACTTTTTTCAGTGCAAAAATAAAAACTTGTACTATCAACTTCACATATTTCCCTTAAACTACAGAAAATGCAATTTTGGATAATTAATGATTACAGTGAAATAACAACGACAATTTTAAATAATCTGTCCGAAATTAAATTACAAACCAAAATGTGCTCCAGATACAGCATCAGCGTGCTCAAATTAGCTAGTTCTAGCAGTCCTTGTGTTAATTGGACTCTTGATACAATGCTTAATTGCAATGTGATCTCTCTGATGTGACGTATGTTTAATGACAAAGTGCATTCTTGGATTACTAGAAGTGGGGGTGGGGGTGGGGTTATTGTACCTTGTTGGAATAGCCAGGGTTAAACCGAAGGTGGCCTTGTCCTAGTGGAAGGGGCTGCAGGGTGTAGGTGTCCACAGGCTTTGATTTTAGAGTTGCACTAAAAACCATGACCGTATTACCAGGCTTTAAGAAATACTGAGTTAATTTTGAGGGCTTGGGAGAGCCGTTACATGTGTGGCATCGTACTTTATTTTGTCACACAAAGTGTTATCATCAGCTCCTTTAGGTTTTCTTATGCTTCAGATGAGGCACGCGCAACGCATTTGAAAACATCAGAGCCAAAACCCTCTAGAGGGAAAAGGTTATCTCTGCTGCTTTTCCAGAGATGCGAGAGTTAAATGTTGTTTAAATACTTTTTTTCCTGTATTGCTTCCTTTTGTCGCTTTCTCATGAACTTCACCTATATCTCACGGCGGAAGAAATGTAATTATTTTTAAGGCCTCACACATCTTGATGTAAAAAGCACACTGGGAAGTCTGTTCAGTCGTGTCAACAGCTACCGAACAATGAGCTTCTGTTCATCGGTGCGGTGTAGCAGGGCTTTTGCTTCGCAATATGGAGGTAAATTTGGCTATAAATTAGAGCACACGTCTGGGCCGGTCCCGGCTCGCTGTGAGCCCTCGGCCGCCCCAGCAGCCTCCTGCTGGACGGGCCCTTCCTGCCCGACTCCCGGAGTGTTGTGTAGGGGGACGACAGAGGAGTCCCCTGCTCCCGCTGGCGAGGGGTCTGCGGTCGGACGCGGCCGTGCCCAGGTCACCCCCGCGCAGCAGCCACAAAGCCGCCGCCATCTGGGGACGCCCGGGTTGGGAAGCGGCGCCCGGTGCCCGTGCCAGGAGCTCTGCAGATCCTCAGCTTGCGCTCAGAGCAGCCTAATTAGAGCTGGCTTTAAAATGCCAGCAGTGTAAAAACACAAAGGGTCTCTGGGACTGCAGGTCTTTGTCCATGAGTATCTGGGCATCACAAAGAGCGTCTCTGTAGTGCTGCGAGGGGCTGTTGTCCTCTCTTATGGAGGATGTGGTGTAGATGCTGTGTGGGGACCGTGTGTGATAGCGTCTATTACAGAGAATAGTGATGACTGAAAAAACAGCGGTATCTTTTTATAAATCTTGCAGCTCGTGTAGCTACTGCTTCCAGAAAAGCTCTGTATGTGCTGAGAAGAATGCTTTCTGTGATATTTCTTTCTTTTTGGTATGCTCATGCAGGAGAATAAAATGCAGATTATCGGTGCAGTTTGATAACCATTTGCTTTTGGTTTCAAAAGCTCCTGTGCTTTCAAAAAGCCCAAAAGGGCAATATACTTCCATCCCATTTAAGATTTATAAAGTGTGTCAAACAGCTGATAGGAAATCGCTTAAACAGATCACTGTTGTGGCTCTCTATTCTTTCTCATCTCAGGTATTTCTGGAGACAAGGTAGAGATAGACCCTGTTACTAATCAGAAGGCCAGCACTAAGTTTTGGATTAAGCAGAAACCCATTTCAATCGATTCTGAACTCCTCTGTGCCTGTGACCTTGCGGAAGAAAAAAGCCCAAGTGAGTAGTCCTTTTTATTTATGTTCTCTCTTCTCTCCCTCCCTGTGTGTGCTAGATGTCCAAAGAATTATTGCTACCATGTCCTTTTCTTTCTATAGATGTATTTTATTCATCATAGGATGTTTTTAATCTGACTCGATTCTGCTATAGAGAACACAACATAAACAGAGACACATTTGATGAGTGTCCTTTTAATGCTGCTTACAGCTAATGGCATCATTAGGAGCGTTTCTTGCCCCCTGTCCATAGCTGCTAACAGCGTCGTGCCAAGGAAACACTGCCTTTGCCTGGCTGCTCTCTAGTCCTATAGCACAGTAGTCAAATATATGTTTGGACATAATTGCCATTTTTTTTAACTTCGTAACATCCGGGCTGGTTTTAAACAGTTTCTTAGGTGCAATTGAGGATCTTGGACATACAGTAAGTATCAGCACAGTCTAAATTTGCTTCAGCTGTGGTGGCAGGGTCCCTGTGATCAGGACACACCACTCCGAGCACTCAGTCTGGGGAAAGCCGTGGCAGTGCCTGGCCAGCGGCAGGGGTCGAGCTGGGGGGGACGGTGACAGGCGGAGGGACATCCCAGTTCAGCCTGTCATCAGCTGGAGGTCAGTTTGCTGTGTTTGGAGCACAACTTCAAAAGCCGGGTGCTTTTGCTCGTTGTATCAGTGGAGTAATGAGAGTCTGTAGCTGTAAAATTTGTTTTAAAAAGCACAAGATAGGCCCTGGGGGAGTTGGGCAATGTCTCCCGCTGGTGCCAAAATGTAACTAGCTACTATCAAGAAGTAACTGTGGTTCAAAAGCTCAGATGGGTTTTATTACACTTGTATTTTTGCAGGGTAGGGATGCTCAGTATTAAGTACTTATCTGCAAGGTGACAGAGAGGGAGAATTATGTGATACATATTTACAGAGGTAATGATCTGTTGAATTCTCTTGGAAGAGTAAATTTATGGCTGCCACAGATTTTATCAGCAATTATTGAACTATATCCTTCTCCCCTTCATTACCCCTTCCTACTTCCATGGTCATAGTCCAGTCATTGTCTTCCTTTTCTGTCTCTCCAGCAAGATTTCATGGTCCTTGGGAAGCCATGATCCCAAGGAGAGACTTCCCTAGTGACCAGGCAGCCCAAAGCGTGTAATGGTTGTCTTTAGGTGCAGTTTTGCGTTTGTAAATATATTATTAACACCTCTGGGCTTGTAGCCACGTTTCATTTCAAATGCAAACACTTGTGGTAAAATTGTGCCCACAAAACGAGGTTGTTTCCAAAAAGCCAGCCTTGAAAGCTGAGGTTTCCGGCTCACAGTTATAACAACACGAGAGTCTGAGACCTTCAAGCTGTCCCTCAACCTCCAGGACTGCATCTTGCGAGGGACGGGGCTCTTCAGCCCCGGGGGCAGCGCCTGCTGCCGTGGGAAGTTATGGTTGTACCCAAATCCTGCCAAGCCAGGCATAAAGCAGGGCCAGGATTTCAACCCCCAGACAGAGCCCAGCGGCGGAAGGGCAGTACCTCCACGTGGAGGCCGTTGAAGGAAGAATCGCAGTCACTTTGGAGAGGATGCTGACAGGTTACGACAGAGGCAACCTTTATGATACTGAGGGGTTTTATTTACTCATTTTCACGTGACCGTCATAAGCTTTTCTTATTATTAAATGTGTTCAGCATAGTTCCAAAAGGTGAAAATAATTCCTCCTGAAATCTGCTGACCTCTTCCCAATTCACTAAAGATGTTCCAAAAGTCATTATTTTAAGCCAGTAGAAGAGACTTTTAGTGTGACATCTCAGAATGATACATTTTGGGGAACTCTTAACAGCAGATCAGTATCTCTTGAATTTTAAATGGAAAAAAGTTATTTTAGTAGCATAAAGGAATGAAACCCACTGTATTTCACAAGTTTTGTCTGTGATTTTTATCAGCATAGTGATATATGTTTGTAGCAGAGTTTACATCAAAAATTATTCCCGGATCTTCCTTGAATGAATTATTGCAAAGAAAGAGAGGCTGAGTAAAGATAAGGTCTTCGAGTTCTGCAATATATTTTGTTTTCATGTTTTTATCTCTTGTAACACAAACATGCTCCATCTCGTCTTTCAGAAGTGTTCTGCACATGTGGCAGAGCTCGCGCAGTTACACCGGGTGAAGACGCAGTGTATGTTTTATTAAGCTGCCTGCCTTCCCTGGGCGTTGGCGGCTGGGGTTAGAACAAAGTTGAGCCCTGCATCGCTGGGCTGACTCCTTGTCACACCTCAGAGAGGTGAAGGGTTTGCAGGAGCCTCCAAATGTGACTTGACTTTTTTTTAGAAAGGGCAAGAGCTGTTGGGAGTGGAGTTTGGTCGCCGTGATCGGTATAGCTGGAGGTTTCTGCAAGAGTTGTTCCTCTGAATGTAATAATTAACACAGCTTAATATTCAGTTAGCTCTTACTTTCTGCAGATTAAAGAGATTTCAGACTCTTTACATGCACTTTTCTGCAGAAATGTGAAAATAGAAACTGTATCGACATAGTGGAGAGCTCATGCTTGTGTTCTGTTAGTTTTCTCTGAAAAGACAGGTTCATGGGGCGAAGCTTTAGTGGCACTTGTGTGAGCATTAAAGGACTCAACATCTTCAGAGGTGACGTGTTGAGAATATTTACGTATGGACTTGGAGTCCTTCTGGATGGGCTGAAGCTTCCCTTCCCCGTGCTGCGAGTTCACAGAACTTAGAGCTGAGTTCAGTGAGAACAGAAAATGAAAACAAAAAGCTTTGGCATCTAATTTGCCATTAGTGTGGGTATTGTAGGCAGGAATGGCTGATGATTTTTGTTTGCCCTTGTAGTAGGCCTGGGTCAGCATTTGAATTTTTATTTGTAAATTAAATCAGACTCCCTGAATTTAGACAGAGGGAAGAGGTAATGGCCCTGCTGGCTCGATCAAATGCCATTAGAACCTGAAGACACTGTGTATAAACGGCTTGTTTAAATCAGGTTCCGTCTGATTATCACGAGAGATTCTCGATGTTTTGAATCTTGAAAGGAAGCATCCTATCATTGAGAAATAAGATTTAAGCCTTAATAAAGTAGTTGTCATTTTTATAGCTGAAAAGAGCTTTGTATCTCAATTAAGTGTACATAATATAAAGTCTTAAGGAAGCAACATAATACATTTAATACAATTATATCCCTTTGCAATAGTGTAATTTAAAGGAAATCTGATTCTCTTAATGTCTCTTACATTACTTGGACAAGAGAGAAACTTCAGTGTCACTGCCCGCTGCCTTTTTACAAAGTGCACTGTGGACCGAGCGTGGCTGTGATGGATGCGTGGTGGCCGTCCCTCCCGAGGGCCGGGGCCCCCAGGCTGCCTCGGCACCATGCCACGGCAGCGCCGCGCTGGCACCGGGGCGTGGAGGGGCGAGCAGACCGCGGGGCAGGTCTCTGAGTGGCACTGGGGCTCAGCAGTTGGGCAGACTTACAGTTTTGGAAATACGTGGGGTTCTTCCATTCATGTGTATTTCACGATAGCTGCAGAAATTGGATTTATTTGATAATTTACTTGAAACACTGAAGAAACATTCTCTGTGGTCCTTTTCCTGGTTTTTTTGTTGTTGTTGTTTTAATGAAGCAGATACATCTCGGTTGGTAGGTCAAAATATCCTTAATATTAAGGTAGTCTAAACAAAGGTGTTCTGTAGGTCACGAAGTACATTGGTAACTTCAGTTTGTAATTTAATTGCCTGCTTTGCACCCTGCAGCTTAAGATTTCCTTTAAATTCTTATTCCATTGTTGCACTGGGGCTTAACAGAGTGTTAACCTGGTAATAGGCACAGGGCCTCCCCATTATATGTCTCGCTATCGAGCGGTTCTGCATGACTAGTTAAAAAAGATGGCAAGAAGATTAATGAAAGCCGCCTAGTACAGAAGGGGGGTAGGTACCTTTGCAAGACTTCTAGCGAGGAGATATTAGAGCTGAACCAGAGCTTGGCTTTTTCTTTATCCTGTGACCTTTGAACCTCCCTTACTGTCGAGAGCTGCCAGCGGAGCCGACGTTTTGATTGATGTTGCTACACAAGTCAGTCTTTCCCATTGAATTCCACATCTGCACGAAAATAGCTTTTCTAGCAGTATTCATACTGGCTGTAAGTGATAGCCAAAGTGATGCCTGAAACGCTTTCATGTAGTTTTCATTTAAAGCTAAAGGTATTTGATGTTTTAATTCAGTATCCAGTTCCTCCAGATTATGCACGTTGGGTAATACTAATTTAATGAATTCTTTATTGGGTTGTGAAAGGACTAAAAACATACAGAAAGCATTGGGAAGGCATGGATTCCTGCTGCTCGGGGAGCTTAAATAGAGACGTTGCACGTTTGCTCAGAGCCCTGCAGTGGGGGCAGAGCAGAGAGGCAACAATTACCCGTGTGCTCTGCAAATGGTGCACAAAATATCGTGTGGTACTTCCTAACATTCGAGCTCCCACTGTGAATAATGGGCTGTGTGAAATAATAGAAGAAAACCCGTACTTGATTGGAGACTAATCACAGATTCTGATCAAAAGGTAAAAAAATGGGTTCAGCTGAGAAAATGTTCCCAAACTTCAGGCTCGGAGTGGAATTACACTATCCAATTACTCTCCAAGTGTGTAACAGAGAGGTGAGTCCGAGCGCATGTGGACATGGGTTTGCCGAGCAGGTGGGTGCCTCAGAGGGATGGCAGTGATGGCACAGATAGCACAGGGCTTTGCCACATTCCCTGTTTTCCGTGGCAGGGCCGGATCATGCCAGGCTGGGGGTCACCCGAGCCCTGGCGATGGCGGGGGTGTCGGGGACCTGGGGAGCAGCCGCGGGGGTTTGGTGTTGGGTCCCGGACCGTGCTCACCCAGGGCGGGGGTCTGGCAGGAGGGGACCCCCGTTGCCCACAGCCAAAGGGGCAGGGGGGGGTTGGGCTCTCCTGCCCCCCCAGCAGGGTGGCAGCGCATTAACCCATCCCCATCGAAGCCTTCTCATAAAAGTACTCTGGAGCGCAATCAGGAGCGCGCATTGCCTCATCCTTTTAACAAATATGTTTTGTAGCCCTATTAAAAGGGGTCTTCATCTATCCTGTCAAAGCTATTCTGCTGGGGTTTTTTAGTTTAATTACACTATCCAATTAAAACTCCTTGCTGCATTTTGATTCGCTTCTCCTTGGGCTTGAGTGGATATGACATTTACAAGGCTCGGCTTTCAAGCAGACAATGGCGTGATTGATGAGGTGCAGACGCAATGAAGGAGGCGATTGCCATGTGGAAACACTGCTTAGTGCATTTTGATTTATTTATCATCTTTTTTCCCAAACAAGGTTGCTGGTGAAGAGGTTTTGGGCAACCCCCAGTTCCACCTCAATTTTCACCATTCTTGCAAAAATCTTTATTAGTATTCTGCCTTTGATAATAATTTGAAGAAGAAAAAAAAGGCTTTGGGGAAAAAAAAATCCAGATGTGTGAATAGTTACCACAATTTGACGTAAAAGTGGCTGTATGCGGCACTTTAATTGCAACTCTGCTTTTGGGACATCTGGAAACAAGACATCCACTAATAGCAGTGTTTTATAATAAGCCTACAGTAGAATATAAAGACCTGAGCTGTAGGAAAAGTGATCATGAAATATGCTGCTCCCTAAGAGGATAGGGCAAGCCAGCAGGACTACAACTATTATTTTTTTCTTTAACATTCATATTGGTTGTTCCCACTTTGGTGATGCCTTGGTTCGAAAGAGATCCATTGCAGGGACGTGGTCTGCAGCCGGAGCTCACTGGTGGTTCCAGCCGTATCGGTGGGGTCAGGATTTCATCCCTAACTTTGAATGCCCTCACTGCCTCTGGAGACATCGCCTCTAAAATACGTACCTCTTGGATAAATAGCACTTGTATGGAATGGGCTTAACCCCACTTTTACACTCAGGACAACATTGCTGTTGGACCTCTGTCCCTAAGCGAGCTCGGTACCGTATCCCTGATAATCCAGCTGCAGCTGCGGTGCAGCTCGTGACACTCTCCTAGAAGAAAACTTCGAGTTTTCTTGTTCCTGGAGGTTGTCCGGATGGGTGTTTTGGTGGTGATCCAACACTTCATTTCTGTAGGACCTTCAGGCCCTGTTCCGGGGTCACGGCATCATTTTTGAGGCAGCACGTGTGGACTTCAAACAGCAGAGTCCCTCCCCAGAGCTTTTAGATTAAATGGTGAGCAGAGGTTACCCCATTTCATGCAGTGTTTTAAGTAAATTTGCCTTTGTACAGAAACGTTGCTGGTATGTATTTTATTTTCATCATTCCTTGCCTTTTTACTAGTATATTTCTAATTCTTTGCAGTCCTTTCTGAGTCTGTGAGAAGAGACTTCAGGGTTTGATCCTCTTGTAGTCACAATTTCTGAAATGGTGAAAATCTGTGAGGATGGCAAATGATGCCCATAAGTGTTTTGTTCTTCAGCGAGGTCGTTCTCTAGCTATTTATTCCACTAATAACTCTTAATTGTTGACTTCTGCCTTATGGCCCTGTAATGACAAAGCAATCATCAAGGTATATTGAAAAATTAACATAAATTTGCATTTCCCAGTGTTTGTTTTCTGTTTTGTCCAATTCATGAATATTCTTTTCATCCTCCATCTAATTAGTGATTTAATTCAGTGCATACTGTTTTAAAGACTAGCATTGGCAAAAGAGAGGGTTTTGGTACAGTCTCAAGAGGGGATAGGAGAGGAAGAAGGAAAACTCTAGCCTTGGCAGATTTGGTGAAAAGAATCATCTTTTCTTGTGCAAATTCACATTCTTCCACTGTTTTCCAGGAAAAAAAAAAAAAGACATATTTTTTTAGCCTTGATTAAAAGAGTTTATTACTCAGATTAAAAAGTTAAAATCTTTTTCACCTGTATGAAGTGAAGTATGGCGGACTGCAGGTTTGCAGCCGGCTGTGCCGCTGCCTCTGAGGGACTGTTGGTTATGCCGTAACTAGCCTCTGCCTTCGCTTTTTTGGCAGGATTCTAATGTTAAAAATTAGGAGATCCGCCAAACGATTGAACTGAAGACGTGGCGCTGAAAGAGCAAATGAGCTCTCCTCAGTGAATTTGCAGTGAATTAGCATCTTGCCCTTCCGCCCGAGTCTGCTGTCGGCTTTTCTCCGGGTGGAACCACACAGGAACCTATTAGTGTGCCAGGACTAGAAAAGGTTTATCCGCACTCGGAGCCGAGGCCAAAGGGCGCCCGCGGGACGACGTTGGTTCCCGGCGGTCGCAGCAGGGCGAGCTCGGCGCGGGCCGGGGGGCGCAGCAGGAGCGGGGCTGGCGCGGGGCACCGGCACGAAACCTGGGGGGGTTTGCTGAGCTCTCCTACAGCGTGACAAACGCCTGCGGTAACAGATGAGCTCCTGTCAGTTCATTTGCCTTCCATAAATGTTTTAACAGGTAAACATAGCTGGGAATGACATGCATTTTCCTTCATACAGCTGATGAATTCTGATTGCAAAATTCTGCGGTTTCCCCCTGTTCAGTTCACCCTCCCCAGCCGCCGCGGAGGCCGACACTAAGTACCCTCCTGCCCGGCCCCGGGGCAGGGCAGCGACAGACGGCGCTGGCGCTTGCTGGAGTTGAACACTTGTGTCCAGACCCGCAAGCTAAAGGACACCAAACGGTTGTTGATGTAGGAGTCATCATAATGAAGCCGCTCGTGCAAGATCTGCGTTTGTTTTAATCCTATCATCATGTGCTGTAGGTGCCACTTGAGCTGCTGCTGTTTGTTACCAGATATACTTATATGGAAATATAAAACCGTCGAAGTTCCTATTGATCTCTGAATTGTCAGGGGTGGTGCTCTATTGGAAAGAGGTACATCACATATTTAAGCACTCTTGGAAATGGAAATCAATCTCACAATTCATAAATTCCATCTGGCTAGAGTAGTAGCAGAGCAAAGTGCCAGTTATGATTTCAATGAACTAATATTTCATGCCGTAAATAGTGTAATGTGGACACGGCACACATAAACATAATGCTGTAATGGAGCTTTCCAAAGAAAAGTCTTCTCAGCTTCTTTCCACTAAATCACCCGTCAGGGCGTAGGACGGGGTTTCGCCGCCTGCGTGGCGGGTTGTGCACAGCCGCGGCAGCGCTGCGTCCCCTGCCGCTCCCATGAGCCTGTGCCGGGGCGCGGGTGCATGGCTCAGCCAGCGCCTCGCCGGGAAGGCAGGGACCAGAGCCGTCCTGGGAGCGCGAGCGCTGCCCGTGGCTGCGCCGGAGCGGGTGCGCGGTGCGAGCGTGGCACTGGGCTCCCCGGGCGAGCAGGGAGAGCTCTGCCTCCTGCGCCTGGGCACGTCGGGATCCTTATTGGCAGCTGTGGCTCTAATTGTCATCCAAAGAGCTGACTCCTCACAATCCTAAAATAAGAGCTCGAAATAAAGTTCTGCTTCTGTCAGCTGTACTTATACTTCTGCCGGAGAGGAGTAAATCGCAGTTTAAAAGAAAGATGGGAGTACTGGGGAGGGTTGGTTTGTCAGACATGATGGAGGCTGTGATCTCGCTTAATTTTCATGTTAATGTTTCTCCCGGTGGTTCTGTGCCCTGCGGGGTGGTGCACGTGGGGCAGCGCGGGGGGCCTCTGCGCCCGGCCCAGGCCCTGCCGCTCCTGCCACGGCGGCCGCCCCCCGCGTGCGAGCGCGAACGTGTCGAGAGGTTTTGTGCCACCGTTGGCTTCCCAAAGCAGGGGGGCGCGTGCTCTGGAGGCGGCGGGCGGCGGAGCCCGGGGTGCTGTGGTGGGGGCGGTGTGCGTGGTGTGTCTGCCCCGTCCTGGGGAGGGACGGCCAGCGAGCGGGCAGGCGCCAGCCGGGGGAGAGGAGCCGTGAGGTGTAAGGCTCTTCCTTGGCTTCCACTTTCCAAGTCCCCCAGCCTTTCCCCCCAGCCAACCTGTGCTGTGGGCAGCAGCCCCCAGAGCAGTTGGCAAGGGGAGGTCAGTGTGGGGCGAGTGGGCTTCTTGGGTGGAAGAAAATGCAGAGAGAAATGTTTAAACCAGGTGACAGGAGTCTTGATGAACACCAAGAGCCATCCCATGAACTTCCAAGACCCAGAACAAAGAGTCTTCTTGGGAGGGAATGGATGGAGAACAGCCCTGAGGAGAAGGACCTGGCTCCACACGCCCCAGCAATGTGCGCTGTCAGCCCAGAACCCCCCCCAGCCCGGGCTGCACCCCCACACTGTGGGCAGGGGGCGAGGGGGGGNTTCTAATCCCCCAGACCATGTTTTGTGCAATTTTCATTTTTTTGTTTTGTGCAATTTTGATTTTTATTAATCAGTTTCTGTAACCGTGTGTAATAATAACTGTCCAAGGAAAGCTGTGGTAGCTGGTGGGGCGCGGTGCTTGGTCCCATCCCTGGGAACAGTGCACAGGCACTTTTGGAATCGTAAAGATGCTGAATTCAGTCCCAAGCAGAGCCAGGCGTGCATGCATTAACATACTGATGAGCTCCCAGCTAGGAATTCCCGCATTTTTAGTACCATCGAGGCATCATTTGTCAAATGATTTAAAATTGGGGGGGGTTTTATTATTAGCCAATTTTTCAATATAGAATTTATATTCCAGATTAGTGCATCATAATGGTGTTTAATTAACATGCCACAATAAAATACTCACGTCTCAAATTTTCTGGCCACAGATCTGAGCATATATCAGTCACTTTTTGGAAATCTGGAGAATAGGATAATGTAAATAAGATTTCAAATTAGCTTTCCTCCAGAAAAGACCCGAATTTACAGTAACGTGGCTGTTACTTTATGGATTACTAACTTGGACCTTTGAACTGAAAACTGGTGGAAATGTATAATGTATGGAATGTGTTTAATTTTAATCCACACAAGTGAAGGATATTGTGCCTTACCCCATGTTCTGCTCATAGACCTCGCCGTTAGAGCCGTCCCTCCCGTCCCGCTGCGGGGCTGTCCCGGCCGGTGGCTGCCGCGCCAGGAGCCTGGCCGGGCTCGGCACCTCGCGTCCATTCCATCACTTCAAACCTCCCTTTGGGACCGAGCAGTGGTGAGGCCGGCCGGCAAAGAGCTCTGCAGATAGAAATTACAGTTACACTTTAGATTGTTCTGCCTGTAGGAAGGGAGATTCCTGGGTTTCAGCGTCTATTTGTAGCATCGTTCCTGCATCCTGGTGTATTTTACAGTGGTGACGTTTCCCTTTGCTCTGAGCAGCTGGGTAGGTTTGGGTGATGTTTTGGGGAGAGGTTGTTGGAGTGATGATTCTGGGGTTAATTGGCCTTTTGTTTTAAATCTCGTACTTACCTTCTGCATGTGATGATTATACAGTGAATAGTTACATGAAGTAGTCCTAATGTGGTAGTTCCACTGAAATATAGTCGTGGGCTGAACGGGAGCTAACTAGCCATTTGATAGATTTTTGCATTTCCTGCAGTGGGGATGCGATGGGAAAACGAACTTTATTGACTAGAGTTCAGCTGCTTCTGTAAGCCACCACTTGCCTTAAATTGAAATGACATGAGAAGCCTGTCAGCGTTTCATTACTTCCTTCTGTTGTGCTGATGGTTGCTAAGATCACCATCTGTGTTTTTCTTCTGTCAGGCACACAAGCTCCGCGGAAACTTTACAGGAATATTCTGAACAGTTTTTTTTCTTATCTTTACAGGTCATGCAATATTTAAACTTACATATCTAAGCAATCATGACTACAAACACCTTTACTTTGAATCAGATGCTGCTACTGTCAATGAAATTGTACTGAAGGTGAGTATTAAATTTTAACGTGACCCAAAATCCTGGGTGTTTTACCACTTGTTAGACATGAAAGTATTCAAGAGGCTCTGGAAATACATGTTCGGTGCAGTTCCTGGAGACCACTAAAGTGCATTTGACTCCCCAGACTAGTTGCTTGGTGCCTACGCGTTTTTTGAGCAGCCGTACAGCATACTGCCTATTTGTGTATAATAGTTCCTTTTATACTTGTTTCTGGTTAATAAAGACACCAGTTTTCTGTGGGATTTTATAGGAAAATACCAAATTTTATTGTGCCTGGATAGCTTCCTCCTCCAGACACGTGAGATGGTCAGCGAGCCCCGTGTCGTGGCTGAGGGGCAGGTGCCGTGCGGGGCTGGTGCCCTGCCCCGGGACCCGTGTCCGGCAAAGCGCCGCGGTGCTGCCGTGCGGCTGCCAGCACGGGACGCAGGCAGGGACCCGGCTGGTGTGGGCAGCGAAGCGGGACGGCAAGGCAGGGAGGGAGCTGCCGCCCCAGTGGAGCCCCGTGCATGGGGCCGGAGGCACACATGGGGCACACACGGGGCACACCGCTGGGCACACGCCGGGCACACACCGNGCAGCAACGGCTGGGACAGCGCTTCGCTCCGCTCCCGCCGGGCACACGCCAGGCACACACCGGGCACACACCAGGCACACACCGGGCACACCGCCGGGCACACGCCGGGCACACACCGGGCACACCGCCGGGCCGAACGCGGGGTCTGTACAGAGCAAAAAGGCTATTTTCCCCCGCCTTGGTGCTTTCTCAGATTGGTTTGCTTTCCCCATGTCTCAGTACATACACATATTGACTTACTTTCTGAAACAGTTTTTTGTAACCCTCTTCAAAGATTAAACTTAGTTTTCCACCAGCTAATATTTTGTAGCAATTCAAAATGTAAAAAGCAGTAATTTTGGCAAGCCATCTGTTAGGTTTGCTTTTATTTTCTGTGTGGAATTTAGAGGATTGCTGAATAACTGACATACGATAAAATGATTCTTACTAGTCGCATAAAATGTGAGTGTATTTTGGGGGGTTTTCTGCTTACTTCGTGAACAGTTAGGCCAGTTCTTTTGTTCCTACTTTATCTTAAATAAGCTGTTGGAATCCAGAACACTTGACACATCTGAGACTGGTCATAAAAGGTTAAAAATAAAAGATTTCCTATGAATAGCATGTATATTCAAGAGAGAAATATTATCAAACAGTACTTTTTTTCTTAGGTTGCATATTGTTTATATAGAACATTTTCTGGTTTTGTGCATATTACCAGTTTGTTTTCAATTCTGTCAGCATTAGGAGATGCAGAGAAATCAGACTTTTCAAATTAGGCTTTTTACATGATCAAGTGAGAAAGACTGAGGCTTTATTGACCATGAAAATTCCCTATATTTTTATGCCTTAAGCTGTAATATGCAATGAAAGTGAAACACTCTACAGTGCATAAAATTGTGCAAGTTTTAAGCCACAGCATATTAACCAGCTAATGGCAGACCAAAGGGCATTTTTATCTTTTTGATTCTTGCATTAACCTTCCATTAAAATTATCTGTGTGATTATCACAAAGCACTGGAGATAATAAATTTAGAGAATAGCAGGCTTGTTAAATATCATTTAAAAATGCTTTCATCAAGTAAAATGTGCCAAAACACAGGGAAACTATGAGATTAGCTGAGTATGCAAACATCGTAACGAAAGAATTATTTTTATTGAAGCTGATAAAGTCTTTTATTGAAGCCCATTACTATATGAGACCAGCACTGTGGGTCTTCACGACTTGCTGCGTTCGCCAGCGGTTCGGGTGTCGAGGGAGGGGAGCGGGATGCTGGGAGCCCACGGCCGCCCTGGGGGGAAGGCGGCGGGTGCCGAGCGGGGCTCTGCGGAGCTGCGGGCTCTCGCTGCCACCCTGCTGCCAGCTGGGACGCTTCCACCAAAGCCTCGTTGCCTTGGTGTGTGAGGGTCCCTGCCCTCCCCGGGCTCTCCCACTGAACTGCCAACGAAATTTAATACCGTTTCGTATCTTTGCAGGTTAACTATATTCTAGAGTCGCGAGCAAGCACAGCCAGAGCAGATTATTTTGCTCAGAAACAAAGAAAACTGAGCAGGAGAACAAGCTTTAGCTTCCAGAAGGAGAAGAAATCGGGACAGCAGTGACGCCGAGCCTGGAGGAGAGCCTGTCTGCCGGAGTCGGAGGAGGAGACGCTCCCCACTGCCCGAGACAGGTCCGGGCCAGGACTGCGGTGCTCCTGCTGCCGACAGGCAGGAGCAGCCGGGGAAGAAATCTGAATTATCCCGTCTCTCACGGTTGGAAGATCATCCCTCGTCGGTGATGGGAAGTCTCCCCTGTGACAAAAATAAAGAGCCATATCAGCCGGAAAGAAGACTGTTACGCATCAGGTTCCTTTGATTAGAAATAAGAGAATGACGTAGACTGGCATCATTTAATTACTGTATTATGTACAATCACAAGAAGAGATGTGATTACATATTATTTCACAGCCTGGTTAAAATAAATTATATACATCTGTAATACACCCACGTACACACAGGTATTGCTTGTGACATGATCAAATTTCTAAAAACAAAATGTAGGACAAATGTATCCATTTTTACTATTAATAAACAGATGTAATCTTTTTCAAGGTCCATATGATGCACAGTTCTTTTGGGGGGAGGCTGCAGTCCCAGATGGTTTCACTTCTGTTGCTGAAGTGCAGGAGGCAACCGTGAGCCAGGGAACAGCAGCCATTGCAGGGGAGCGGATTTGTGAAGAAACGTTGAGACAGTCAAGTCTGTTGTGGTTTGTTTTGTTCAAAAATATTTTTATTTAACTGTGCTTTTCAGCTTTGCATACGTGTTAGTGGAACTTACTTGCCGTAGTCAGCACGGCGCGTTGGAACCAAGGCGGTGTCTCGGCGGCGGAAAGGAGAGCATCCTCCTGCCTGCAGGAGCTGCCGCAGCCGCCCGGGATCCGCTCTTCCTCTCTGCGACGGCTCGCACCTGAGGACTGGGAAATGCCTTCGCCTTTTCTTAATATTATTCTTTAAAAATAAAAATTAAGACCTACTTTGTACTGGGATTTGTAACTATTTTGGCCTTGCCCATCCTTAATACATCAGGGAACACGTGAGTGGGATGACTGGGAATCAGAGCTGCGGTTTTGGTTCAGTTCACCAGAGGTGTCCTTCATAAATCCCTCCAGGTCGTTGAAGCTGGAGCTCTCTGCGCTGCTGCTCTGGGCTTTGTATCAGGAAAACGCCCCCACTTCCGAGGGGTTTACCCACAGCGGGGGCGGCAGCGCTGCGGGTCCAGGGCCGTCCAGCCCCGCCTGCCACCGCGTCACCGCCTGCGGTGTCCTACCTTGCTTTTGTATAGAGAAAACTTCCTGAGCCTTAACACATAGTTTAGGAATAAACACCAAGGCAGAGAGGTCTGTGTGTCACCTGTTGCGTTTAAGTTCTCGTTTTTTAAAGGTTTAGCCCTCCCGGAGCCGGTGTCGGTGCCCTCAGGAGGGGAGCCCTGCCCGCGCCGTGGAGGCCAGTCTGCACTGTACAGTCTTCCATGATATCTGCAACGCAAGAGAAACAATATTTTATAGTATGATATTACATTTTTTAATATTTTATATGTGCAAATGCAGCACAGGTGCAATGGGGAAAGACCCTTCAAATAATGCAATGTAAATGACTCCTTTAACCAACTTTGTGAACTATTTAACATTAAAGTTGTTATGTGAATGTTCTTTTGCCACCTAGTTTCAATTCTTTTTAAATGAAGTAAAAGATTTCCTACTTTGGTATCAGAAACAACAGAAGTCTCCTACTTGTTTCCATGGCCATAATGCTGTTGCCACCCACTTACATTCATTTATGACGGTATATAAGTAAGCATTCAATACCTGCAGGATTTTGCTTTCAGCAAAGCCTTAAGATTCACATAATAAAAGATTCTCTGCTGTCTGAGCTGTGGTAGCGTTTCTGGGCGCGTAGTCACTTGCCAGACCACGTGCATTTACACCATCTTGTAAATCACCTTCCACTTGCTTTATTTTTAGTGCCATCTTCCCTGCGGAGCAGGGACATGCGGCGTGTCCCTGGGAGCAGGGACAGGGCGGCAGGGACGGGCCGCTGCTGCCGGGGGGTGCTCCGAGGGCTTGATGGGGAGCAGGCAAGGTGTGGAGCCCGGAATGAGTTCCTTTGCTCCAAAAGAGCCGTTCACAGTTAAGAAGTAAATTTACTTTCAAAAACGAGATCCAGTTGAATACACGGTGTGGAGGAAACCTTCCTTAAATTCTGGAAACGTCCAGCTTTTCAAGAGCTGACCAGCCTCTCCCGCAGGACAGACAGTTCTACTATTTAGTGTTTGTGGAAAGAGTTAAATCAGAGCTCATGGTTGCAATCTGTGCGCAGCTGAACACAAATCCATCACGGGCTGGTCTTTCCCCGGTAGTTGTAGATTTAATTGATTCAGATGGGCATTCAACTGGGTCAGAAAAGCAAGCTGTTCCTTCCATGCAGTGTTACTGGGCTTGGGGAGAAGAGGGTGGCTGCTGGCTCGAGTATCGAGGATGGCTTCTCACTGATGTGCATCCGTAGCTGTTGGAGGCATCAGAGGTTTTCTGCTGTTGGAGGGGGACCTGGCTTGTGTGTGCACCTGACGTTTTATGGTCGATTGCTCCTCATGGAGCAGAGCGTACCCTTGCAAAAAATCCAGAGCACAGCCCCTGTGCAAGTCGGGAGCACACACAGAGTGAGTGCCAACAGCCGGTGGCGATTCCCCTCGCAGGGCCGAGCCCCGCGACTGGGATCTGTGAGCTGGTCGCAGCCCAGACGCCCACGACAGACGGTGCTGCTCTCGAGCAGCCGCTCACTGCCCGTCTTGCTTGGCTTTGCACAAAAAAATTGCTGCTCAGAGGGTCCCCAATCCACCAGGAGAGATGGGTGACCTTTGTGGTGAGACCCCAAGGTCATTTCGTTGTGCTCCGAGGGTGGCTGAGCATTTGCCGAGGAGATTTGTGAAAGAATGAAATAGCTGACGAGCAGCTTTGTCTGCTCTGGAGCAGGCGGTTGGTCAGGGATGGCCACGGCTGCTGCAGCCGCGTGTGGAGAGGAGCCCTCGCCGCCTCCTTGGGTTTATCAGAGAACTGGACACAAAAGAGCGACCTTTTAACAGAGGGGCCCGGGGCACCCCAGGTGAGAGCACTGGGGCACCTGGCCCGACCCCAGCTCTGCCGGCGCCCCACAGGGGTTTGCCGTGAACCCCAGGAGGAGCCGTTTGAGCCAGAGGCTCCTTCGCATTCAGGCTGGTGGGAGCCTGGTGCATCCCAGGGGTGTTTGCAGCGGCGGCAGGGCTGGGACCTGGCCAGGAGCACGGGCTGCACCCACCCTGCACCGGGACCAGCAGGCGAAAACCAACACACAGCCCTGGGTGCAGCCCTGAGATGAATGGGGGGAGTTATTTATGGAGACATGTTTGTAATGGGCCCATGAATTTCATGGAAATGTGCTGCTGTGGCGGCGTGTGGTATTGGGTGCTGCTGCCGCCACTAAAATTAATGCCCCTTAAATCACACCCCAGTGCAGCCTCCCGGCGTGACGCTGGGACGAGGACGGAGACGTGTGGGGAGAGAAGCCGGCAGGGCCCGGGGTGCTGCTCCCCAGCACTGCGGCAGTGCCTGCGCCGGGGCCACCGCGCCAGCCGAGGCATCGGGAGGGCAGAGCCCCTGCTGCTGCTGCACGAAGGGTTAAGCACTGTCATGTTTTATTCTCCACACACACCTCTGCTTAAATGCAAAAAGAGAGAAAAAAAAAAAAAAAATCTCAACAGGGTGTTGTTCGCTCTAAAAACCCTAAGCATGATTTGTGAACTCTCACAGCCTTGGTAATCTCATCAGAGTAATGGGATTATATTTCAAATCACCATGGCCTGTTCATTACACATTTAAACTCCTTTGACAGAGGAAAAGTTAAATAAAATGTGTGCGTCAGCCCTGGTTGACTTTCCCAGTTCTCTTTCTTGATTAGACAAACAGATGCTGAGCTCCAAAATGAAAAAATAATGTGCTCATTTATTCATTTTTCTGACAAGTCACAATAGATTTTTAACTACAAATGAGCCCCCTCCCCAGGTGGGGAGCGCAGGGGCTGCACACACCACGCTGTAATGGGCTCCGAGCCGGCGGCTGGGGCTAAACTGGGGCACAAGTGGTCATTTCCGCGCCGCAAGCACGGCAACGGTGCCGCGATTCCCCCGCTGTCCCCTGATGAATTTCTCCGAGGAGCTGCCAAACCGCACTTGCATTCCTGCCGCAAGCGCAGCCGCTGCCAGCAGCAGCGTGGCCCTGGCCGAGGCAGCCCCGACCACGGGCACCCGCTGAGGTTTCCGGCACCTCCCACTTGGCTCCGCTCACCCGCGCCGAAATGCACCCACAAGACGGTGCCAGGGTTGCCGTGGCCACGGGGCCGCCATGGTGTGGCCACGCCGAGCACCCTCCGCCGCGGGCGCCGTGCCTGCCCTGCGCACCAGAGCTCCCGCACGACTCGCTCCGCAGCGTCGCTCTGTGACTTTCACACAAGCAGCAGGCGTGCAATGGGGGGACGCGGCTGAGCGGGGGCCCAGCCCCGTGGTCTCAGCAGCCGGCCGGCGCGGTGCCCCTGAGTCCTGCCTAGGGCTTCGCCAGCGGAGTTCAGGTCTCTTCCCGGGAACTGCCACGGAGGAAGCACATGTCCCGCAGGGAGCGTCGGGCTGGGCTGCGCTCCCCGCTGAAGAGGAGGGCTTCACGCTGGGGAGCACTGGGGGTCTATCAGGGAGCTGAAATGCCAGATAATTAGAAATACACCAGCAAACACCATTATTGTCAGGAGAACGCAATCGCATACAGTAATGAAGCAATTATTAATGAGCAACTGCAAGGCTGTCATTAATTTGAGCTTTTCAGGATCACAGAGTAAGGCAAGTCAAATGTTAAAACAGAGCCGGGGCTGGGCTGAGCGGGGCTTTCCCCCGCTGCGGGGTGGGCAGAGCGGGGCCGTCCCGTCACACCGCTCCCCCGGTGAGACCCCCTGCACGCCCCACACCACTCCAGCCCCGTGCCCTCCTCACCGCGATCGTCCTGCCCCGCAACAGCACGGGAAGCCCTGCACCCCCGCGACGGGTCTACAAGGGATGGGGACAGGGACAGGGTTGGGGACAGGGATGGGAGCAGCGTTGGGTGCTGCCCATCCTCAGCAGCACAGGCAAGATGCCGGTGGCTCCACGGCGTCAGTGCCGGGTGTGCTGGGGGACGGTGCAGCCGGGAGCCGCTCCCGCACCAGCGCGCAGCCCCGCGCTGCAATCTGTCACGGCGGCTGGGGCTCGCCGGCTCTGCAATATGTACCTCATGTCTGGGCTGTCATCGGACATAATTCCTCCCTGCTGGCATATTGCTGATTTGTGCATAAGTGATGCATGCAATCCACCTGAGCTAGGAGTCAGGGGTTTCTTGATCTGGGGCTGTCAGGGCAGAGTGTTTTAGTGCCTCCTGCGATTAGCTGGAATTGACAGGCCCTGAGAGCGGGGAATTGCACAACAGGGGAATTAACAGCCAGGGACTGAAGTGGAGTGTGGCACTCGTTTAATCTGCAATTTATCAGTTTACGTGGCTTCTTGTCGCAGGCGGAAGATTACACTCCGAAAAAGAAGGCTCCCTTTTTTTTTTTAATTTCACCTGACAGGGAGAAGGAAGAGTAATATTCAGAGGCTGACACGTTGGCTGGCTCCTGCTGGGTTACTGGCCCGTGCCGTGCTGGGCTGAGCCACGCGCAACCTCCTCGCGAGAGCCGGCATGGCAGCAAGAGCGGCCCCGACCGCCGCGGCACGGGGGCACGGCCGCAGGGCAGGCAGCCCCCAGGACCCCAGCCCCGGCTTCAGCTGCCGAGTTTCTCCCCAGAAGGCTGGCCAGACGCTGCCAGGGCCACCACAGTGACACTGCCCCGCAGCCCCTGAGCATCACGGCCAGCCCACACGGGGGGGATGGAGCAAAGGCTGAGCAGCCCCTTTCCCAGTGCCCTGCCAGCCCCCCCTCCTACCCCAGCACAAACGCTCCCCTCTCCCTGTCCCCATCCCCACTGCACAGACGCTCCCATGTGCCGGCCACAGCTCCACGTCCCCTGGCCAGTTCGATGGCAGCTCTGTAGTGGCGTCACCGCGCGGGAGCCAGCACCGCAGGGGCTGCAGTGGAGCCGCTCTGAGCCCAGTAAATTCCCCATCTGCAAGTCCTGGGGCAGCCGCAGCCGACTCCGTGCCATTGACTGTCAGACACTATTCTGGCCACGCAGGACCGGTTCCCAGGACCACGGCTTCCAGCAGAGCTTCCCAGCTGCCATGTCCCCGGCCAAGGTGGAGCAGGACACCCCTCACCTTCTGCCAGTGTGGCTGCACCCATGGGATGTCACCGTGGGAAGGGCAGCCCAGAGCAGGACGCAGTGTCCGTGGGCTGGACCCCTCCAACAAGTGAGCAGAGCTTCTGCACGGCACGGACGGGCTGCAAGGGGCCAACAATGGCCCCAGTGGTGGCCCCTTGGGCCACCCAGGGATGACCCGGGGCCTCTGTACCTTCAGTGTGTGCCCACACCGGACTGCTGCTCCGAAGGATGTTCTGCAGAGCCGCAGGCCCATCCCGCTGGCGCAGTGAGTGGGAGCTGCATCTCGGGCAGGGAAAGCAGCAGCCGTGGCACTGCCTCCTCCCAGCCCCCAGCACGCCGCGCGCTCCAATTTTGATAATATCATTAGAGGCTGATAATGGTTTCCAGGAACACTGTAGCCTTTCTGCGAGGTGACAGCCTGTAAAGGCAGCATGACAGATAATGTATTCTACAAGGGTACAATAATGTGACTCCGAGCACATTAAACTCCTTTAATGTGGGTGACATACACCTTCCTCTTAACATACATTATCATCCTGGGGGCACACGCGGCACACAGCGACACGGAGCCGGCACCCTGGCGCCCACGGACCCTCACTCTGCCCTGCTCCCCGGCGCTCCTGGAGCTGGCGCTGGTGCTGTGCCGGCGCTGGTGCCAGCATCCCAGGGCCCCCCCATTCAAGCGAGGGCTCCCGCAGCAGCCGCGCTCTTCCTTCCCCTGGTGCGAGGAGGTTAAACCACGCGACGCGGATGCTCTCGCTGCATGTAGGCGATCTCCTTGGCCTTCCTTGATGGCCTGCTCTGATACTGCAAACCTTTATCCAACCTTATAGTATCAAAGATTATTTCTAATGAATTAAATACGTTTTTAGCAGCTTCTTTCCACACTTACTGCCACACTTTCACTGCCACTTCAACTTAATTAGGGAGGCCTTGCTAAAGAGATGGGAATAAATGCATCTATAGAAATATATCTATGTATAAATGAAGAAAGCAGCCACCACAGGTCAAACCAGTACTTTCAATTTATTGCCCTGGTACATTCATTTGTAAATAGCTTTGCCTTGCTGGTTTCTAAGTGCAAGGCTAATGTTGGAGTGCTTAAATTAATAGTGACGCACACCTTTCATTATTGCTATTAAATTAGGTGCTGGGCTTTGATGGATTCACTTGTTGCTGAACTAAAAGCCTTATAGATGTGGGTGCGCGTATCCATTTGGTTTTACAGCAAATTTAGGTCTTAATGTCAAGCCAGACAGAGCTGAGCGAGCTCCTCCTCAGCACACTCTAATTAGCAGGACGGGCACCTCCCGCAGCCCGGGCCCCACTCCCCCGGGAGCGACGGCGCATCTCCCTGGCGTGGCGGCGGGGAGGCACGTGGCGCAGGGGGACCAGCCGCAGGAGCCCCCACCCCAGCAAGGAGTTTGGGCCACGTTTGAAGGGCAGCACCCCTCAAGTGTGGGGGGGGTCCAAGGCCCCCTGGCATCACACCTGGCCCCAAAGGGCTTGGCAGGTCCGTGCCACCGCCTGCCGTGGGCACCACTGCGGCATCCCACATTCCCACGCCCCCAGCACCCCGGGGAGAGAAGCACGGAAACATAAAAAGAAAAAAAAAAAAACCCCACGAAGTCCCTGCAGACGTGTGGTGTTATGACACGTAACATCAGCCCTGTCACCTCCCGAGCTGTGACTGACGCCCGCCAGCGTGACACAGCCCCCCGTGAGGCAGAGCACAGCGGGGGCAGTGCCTCGCAGGGCGGCCGTCCCAGTGGGGTCCTGTGCCCCGCGGTGGCCAGGGGCCCGCGGGTGCCCTGGGGCCCCACCCTGCCACGCTCCCCGCTCCGCTTCATCTAATTAACGCCGTGATTTTGCCAGTGGCATTGAGAAGGAAAGAGCAGCTCATCCCCTGGGCAGGGAACGCGATGGCTCAGCCAGACCGTCGTTTCCAGCTGCCTCCGGAGACATCTGGGACGGGACGGGCAAAACTTGGTGTCCCTGATGCCGAGGGGCTGCTGCTCTTCCAGGGAGCTTCTTCCCCACTTTGAGGGACCTCATGGAGAGGAGATAAATAAGGATATGTGTGTGCAGATAATAACTTGATTTTAAAATGCTGGCTAATTGAGCCCCCGCGCGTTGGACACGGAGTGTGCCCGTGGCAGGTTTGTGGTCGGGGTGGCGGCACTGCACGTGCGGGGTGGCGGTGCCCCAGCACTGCAGGGCCCGCGCACAGCGGGCGGCCGGGTCCCTCACCCATGGGTGCCCACNCGGCGCCTCCTGCGGGCTGTCCCGGGGGGCCGAGGGGGTGGCGGCCGCGGGGCCCAGGGGGCGCGGGCCGGGACAGAGGCCGGGGCTGAGGCGCCTTTGTTCTACCGCGCCGTTCCCACTCTTGGGGCGCCATCTTGAGGCCGCCGGCCCCGGCCCCGGGCGGGGACCCCCTCGGCTGCCCCGGCAGCTCAGAGCCATTCGGGGCCCAGCTGTTCCCCCGCGCTCCTGCCACGCTCGCCCCTGCCCGGCCCCTGTTGTGCCCCGCGGAGCGGGTTGGGGGGAGCCATGGCAGCCGCAGTCCCCGCCGGCGCTNATTGAGCCCCCGGGCGTGGGACACGGAGTGTGCCCGTGGCAGGTTTGTGGTCGGGGTGGCGGCACTGCACGTGCGGGGTGGCGGTGCCCCAGCACTGCAGGGCCCGCGCACAGCGGGCGGCCGGGTCCCTCACCCATGGGTGCCCACCTCCCCGCGGCGCCGCGCTGAGCCGAGCCCACGGGGGACTCACGGTGCTGGGGGACCGGCGCTGCGGCGCCGCAGGAGTGGGTGCCTGGGACAAGCCTGGTGGGCAGGGACACCCGCCATGGGCACCCCG
>VXBO01009025.1:398628-439645 GCA_013400135.1 Rhinoptilus africanus
TTTGTTCTACCGCGCCGTTCCCACTCTTGGGGCGCCATCTTGAGGCCGCCGGCCCCGGCCCCGGGCGGGGACCCCCTCGGCTGCCCCGGCAGCTCAGAGCCATTCGGGGCCCAGCTGTTCCCCCGCGCTCCTGCCACGCTCGGCCCTGCCCGGCCCCTGTTGTGCCCCGCGGAGCGGGTTGGGGGGAGCCATGGCAGCCGCAGTCCCCGCCGGCGCTGCCGGGGGCTCCTGACCTTGGCGGGGGGGGGCCCCGGCCGCCATTTGGCCCGAGGGAGGCGGACGCAGCACGATGGTCCCGCGCCCCCCGGGCATGGAGACCCCCCGGGGCCAGCCCCGGTGTGGCAGTTGGTCTCCTTGCGGGGTTGTTGTCCCAGAGAAACGGGTCAGGCTGCTCCTCTGGGGTGAGGTTTCTTACTTGTGGAGAAAGCCGTCCCCAGCGCCCCCCTGCTGGCCCAGGCAGCGCCTGTCGGGCTCCGCGGGCGGTCTCTGGGCGCGGGAGGCTTGGCCCCGCCATGGCTGGGTGCCCACGGGCCCGTCGGGCCAGGGCAGCGCCAGGGCACAGGAACACACAAAAACCATTTCCATCCTCCTTGTTTTTCAAACCATACAATTTACCTATGTTGTAAAATACAAGCCCCTGGGTTCCTGAGAACTAAACCCCAGCAAGCTCCCCTGCTGCCCTGTGAGTTTCATTAGCGAATTTCATGTCCTTTTCACAGAGTCCCATTTCAGTTTCCAGAGGTCAGCCTGCACCTGAGGGACCAAAAGGCCTCTCCGGGGGAGCGGGAGGGGACCCGCCTGGGATGGCGGCCAGGGGCCGACGGGGGCCCGGGGAGCGTGGGGCCCATCCTGCCCTGGCCCCCTGCCGTGCCCACCCCAGCAGGGACCGCGCACGCGGCGTGGGCTGCGCGTACTCCCTCCCCCTCGCACCGACTCCATGATTTCTGGGGAATTAGGTTAAAAAAGGCTCTGCAGGTGCCTTGGCAGATGACATTCCTTCTCAAAGGCATCTCTTCCCCAGCCCTCTGCGCCTGCCATCATTTGGGGGGGAAAAAAAACAAGCCGTCTTCTCGGGAACGGGCCCATTTACATCCCAGTTTGGTGCCTCTCCTCGCTTTGTTGCTGGGGGGATCAAACTCATCCCTGCAATGGAAAAAATAATAAAACGACGTGGCGGGCAAGCCAGTGGCTTCCCGAGGCTGTGGCACTTCCCCTTGGCACAGGACCCTGCTTCTCTCTTTGCAAAGCACCATTATTAGTCAATAAAAGTTAAATCCCCGTGATAAGACGGCCCCCCCCATGGAGGAACAGACTGATTGACTGTGCAGGAGGAGAGCTGATAAAGCCCTAATCCAATTACTTGCCAGTGTTTGGGTTTTTTTTTTTAATGGGACTTTGGGGTTGGGTTTCTTTGTTGGTTTGGGGTTTTTATTCTTTTTTTAATTCTCCTGAAGAATTTTCTGCCCTGCCTCTGCTCCGGGTGATGAAGCAGTGCTATCCGTGGGAGGAGCGGGCATGGTGGCCAGGACTGAGTGGAGTAGGAGCCACCGCAGCCCTGCCCGCAGCCGCTGAGGGGCTGAGAACCCCCCCGGCCGGGGCTTCGGCTGCGGGCAGGGGGTCTTGCCGCAGAACTTCATCCATCCATGGGCTCTCCAAGCAGCTGGCATCAGCAACCAGGTCACCGTCTAGCCTGAGGGACCGACATCCTCGTGTCCAGAGCCGGGGCAGAGACATCTGTTCATTGCAGCTTCCCTACGGACAACAGGGTGCCCAAAGTGCCCGGGGCAGGATGGCGGGGGGGATGCAGTTGAAATAGGTGGAGTGGGAGCCTTGGGGAATGGGAGTGGTGCTGGCACAGGGCAGCTGCTGGCGGTACCGTTACGGCATTGCCTGCATGGATGGGGCTCTGCACCCACTCTTGTGGCTTGGGTGAAGTGCTTGTTATTATTATTTTTATTTGCTCCTGCTCTCTGTACAAGAATTCCCACTCCGAGCTAACTGCTGGTGTGATGGCGTGCGCCATCCCGCTGCCGTGCTTTCAACTGGGACAGAGTTGACTTTCTCACCAGCAGCTGGGACGGTGCTGTGTTTTGGGTTTGGGATGAGAGTGAAGCTGATGGCACACCAGTGTTTTCAGTTGGTGCTGAGCCAAACGCCTTTTCTGCTCCTCGCTCCAAGGAGAGGGCTGGGGATGCACAAAAAGTTGGGAGGAGACAGCCAGGACAGCTGACCCCCACTCACCGAAGGGCTATTCCATACCATGATGTTACGCTTGGTATATAAATGCTGGGGGAAGAAGGCGGCATGAGGGGACATCAGGAGTGATGGTGTTTGTCTTCCCAAGTAACCATGATGCGTGATGGAGCCCTGCCTTCCTGGAGATGGCTGAACACCCGCCCGCCGATGGGACCCGGTGAATGAATTTCTTGTTTTGCTTGGCTTATGTGCACGGCTTTTTCTTTACTTACTCAACCGTGTATCTCAACCCACGAGTTTTCTCAGCTTTACTCTTCTGATTCTCTTCCCCATCCCAACGGGGGGAGGGAGCAAGCGGCTGTATGGTCCTAGTTGCCGGCTGTGGTTAAACCACGACACCCACCCAGCCCGGCGGCTGCCCGCGCGGTGGGGACAGGAGCGGGCAGGGCAAGCAGAGGTGGGTGGTCATTTTTGGCAGCAGCACATGGTGTGGGCAAAGTTTGGCAGGAGGAGCAGGCAGCGTGCTCCCTGCCACGAGGATGTGCTGGCTCCCAGCTCCCTGCTGGCACTGGTGCCACACGATTGCCTCTGGCTCTGCCCGGAGACGCTCCCCGTGCCCGTGCGATGGCTGCCAGCCCAGCCCCAAGGGCCACGGACAGGTGCCTGCCTGACCCTCTCCATGCCCACGCACGATGGGGACACGTGTGTGAGTCCGTGGTGGTGACAGGTCCCGCTGGGGCTCCATGGCTGAGCCAGGACCCCTCTGCCGGCAGTGACACTCAGGCACAGGCAGTGTCAGACACACAAACTCCCCTTCCATGTTGCTCTTTGGCATTTAGGGATAATAAATTGCTAATCAGCAGCCACCCCCTCCTCAGTGTCCTCTGCAGCAACGCTCCAATAATTAATTATAAACTACAATACTGATCAGCTTGCGTGTTCTCTGTCTGCACTGACAATCATTAACCATAATATGAAATTTATAATGTTGAGACATGGAACCTGGTGAGATGAACTGCTCTGCTTTTTAATCAGTTTTATGGGATGATATAATGCATTGATCGACAAAGACAAGATACAGCGCGTGTTCCTGTGTCTATAGCCGTGCAACCTTATTAATTTAGATTTACAAAGAGTTGCTTGATCCGGAGGGGAGAGGACCGGTGAAGCCGCCTCACGCAGGGACCCGTGCAGGACCCCGCCAGGGCGGCAACCGGGGGGGCTCCCTGGGCAGGGGGGGCCCTGGCGGGGCCGCTGCAGCCCCAGCTCACCTGGCTCTGGGCAGGGCTTCTCCAAGCCCGTCTGCGGTGGCACAGGGCAGGGTGACGCTGGCGGGACACCGGTGTGTTTGTCCCCATCTGAGGAGTGGGGGGGCAGGTCCCAGCGACACGGTGCTGGGCAGCGTGTGCCTGCCTGCACGTACGTGCCTGCGCCTGGCCCTGCCCGAGCCCTCCCTCCTCCCCCCGAAATGCATCTGTGACTGGGGCATCGCCTTCCCAACCAGTACAGCCCAGTGGCGGCCGGACAGCTGGTAACCATATTGGTGTGTCGTGGGCTGTCATATCACATTTGCACGCCTGCTCTTGCCCTGCATCCGGGGAGGCTGGGGCGGTGGTTTTCAGGTCAGAGGCTGCATCCAGCACAGGAGGAAAATTCCCATTTCCCCACCAAGACTTTAACCATGAAGTGGCCCAGACTCCTTCCCCGGCACCCCAGCCCTGTGCCAGTGCCTGCCGGCCACGGCTCACACCTCCGGCCGGCGTCCATCCCAAGGCAGCGGTGGAGGAGCTGGAACGGCAGCAGTCGATAGCGAGTGGGGCTGTAATTAGTGGCAGGTAGCATGGTTTTACAGAAAATAGGGCTTGTCAAAAAATTTGGTTTAATTTTTTTAATTTAAAAGTTTAACTAGTAGAAGTAACTGAGAAGCTGTGGTATACTTAGGCTTCTGTTAGGCATTTGATTTAATAGTACATGACGTTTTGATTAAAAAATTAGCTCTATATAATATCAATAGAGCACACATTAAAAGGATTAAGAATTGGCTGACTGACAGGTCTCAAAAAGTAGTTGTCAATGGGGAATCATCATCAAATGATGATGTTCAACATTTTCATCCACGATCTGGAAGTAAGTATGAAATCAGTGCTGATAAGATTTGGGATGACAAGGATTAGCAGGGAGGTGGGAACACTGACGGGGGGGGGCTGTGGGGAGCAGAGACGATACCCCGCACAAACAGCCTCCCGACCGCGCTGCCACAGGAGCCAAGGTGACCGAGACCCCCGAGGGACACCCACGCGGGGAGGGTGGACAGCGGTGGGCGGCCTGGGGAAGGACCAGTGAAGGTTTGGTACCGGGAACGTGATGAAAAACTGAAGGACCAGAGCGTTTCAGGCTGAGCCCAGGCGGGAGCATCGCTGTGCCCTGGGGGACAACAGGCACCCGACCCATGGCTGCCCCAGGGTGCCGTGAACGCGGCTGGGTCGGCCTCAGCCAAACCTCGGCTGCTTGTGCCACAGCAGAGAGTGGGTCTCTGTGGTCCCACAGGGATGCAACGGGGTGACGGGAGGTCGGGGCTCAGCCACCCTCCCCAGCCCCCACTCACTCTCCACAGGAGATCACTGGTGCTGCTGCAAAGGCTTGTGCACAAGCCACGAGCCCTTGTGAGGCACAAACCATCACACCTGGCACCTCCCGAGACAGCCAAAGCCACCACCAGCCCCCGGCAGCCCCAGCCGCCCCCTCAGCTGCCAGTTCGGGTGCCGCATGCATTAGGGTGATGCATGAGAAGGAAAATCTGCGGCGAACCCGCAGCTCCACTTCGCGTCAGCCCTGCGCTGGGAAGAGCAGCAGCCACCTCTGCTGGAGCTGCAGGCGAGGAGGCTCGCGGCACCCTGAGCCACACCGGCACCCACGGGGCAGGCACAGCACAGCCGGGCGTCACTCGGGGCCGCTCTCACACAGCGATGCTGCACATCACCTGAATACGTGCAAACAGGACGTAGCCGAGCTTTCAGGAAGGCAGAGAGAACAGCATGTGCTGGTGCAGGGACTCCTGTGCCGCACCAACGCCGCCCAAACCACCCGGGCTGTCGCTGCGGGAGGAGCCACGAGGACACAGTCACCCTAAACTCGGGATGCAGCTCTGGGGACAGAGCGATGGCGGGGGAGCAGCGGTGACGCAGGGACCCATGCAGCCCTGGTGCCACCAGCCGCTCCGCAGCACGGGGCAGGACACCGCGGCTGGATTCCCTCTACCGCCTTTAGCAGACATGGATTTTTGAAAGGCAAATCTCTATTAGTGCAGGGAGTGTGCCTAACCCACATTAATTCCCAATTGTGAACGCTTTCAATTAGCGACGGCAGGCACTCAGCCTGCTGGATGTGTTCATTAGTGACATGGCCTTGCCGCTCAGTGACAAGCTGGATGACAAACCTGCCTGAGGGACACGCAAGGTTTCGGCGGCGGCACCGTGCTTGCATTAGCACAGGAAGGGGGGTGGGAAGGTGAGAGGCCCCCCCAGGTGCCTGCAGCAGAGCGGGGACATGGTCGCACCACTGGGCGTGTGGACTCCGCAGGGACTCGGGGGGATGGCAGATCCCAGAGCCCATGGCCCTGGCGAGGGCGAGCAGTGCCAGTGACAGTGCACGCCGGCGGAGGAGCTTCCCCTGTCCCAGGCTCAGCACATCCATCACCAGGAAAGGCGTTTGCAGAGTTCCTGGGGCCACCACAAGTGCTGAGTCCTCTAAATCCTGCTGAGCAGATGGCCCCGAGCCCCCTCCCGAGACACCCGGCCGGCAGAAGGACACGGCCTGTCCTCCACCGTGGGCAGGGGGGGCAAAACTGCAGGGCCCTTCGGTGCTTCTGCAGGGCGGCATTTTTGGGGATTCCCTGCCCACGGGATATGTCCTGGCACTGCCTGAGCTGAGCCCTGGCGGAGGAGTCACCGCCGGGCACCGCTGCCCTCCCCAGTGCCCATGGGAGCCGGCGCGGCTCGGTGAGCTCCCGGCTGCCAGCGCCCATGGCAGCCCCGTGAAGGCATTGCACTTCCACAGGGCCCGACTGGCCCAATAAAAGATTATCAGCTAAATAAAACAAGAAGTGAGTGATGCCACTATGCCCTGCTGGATTGAAATTGTGTGAGCAAAGTGGTTTTCTCAGGGAGATTTATTTCCTCTGCCGGCTGCAGGCAGCCAGCCCGGCGGAGAGAATGAGCCTCTCGCTCCGAGGCCACCGCTCCCTCCTGCAGTCAGGAGGAATCAGAACAATAAAGGAAATACAAACAGAGCTTTGCCCATCACAAGCCCAGGAGCACACACGTGTGTGCACACACATGCACACCACTACACGAGCCGCGTGCTCCAGCCCCACGCTCCTGGGCCCCGCTCCCGCACCGCGCCGGCAGCGCCCAGCCGACACCTCAGCACCCAAATCCCTCCCTCCTCCGAAACTGCTGCCCTCACCTCTCCTGTCACAAGCTTCAATTTCAGATACCATCCCCCTGCAACGACTGGGCACCGGTACCTGCTCCCGCCAAGCCCCGCTCGCTGGAAAGCGCGCCGTTAGATCCCCAGTAATTGTAAATATCGCAAAGTGCTCGAGTCAGCAGTCTCGCTGAATTTTGCTTTCAACATCTGCAGCCCAATAAATCTTTGTCTCCTTCAGGTGAACTGTGCTCTCCGCTCGGGCTCCCATTTACATCCCTCAGCGCCATCCCCGCCGCAGGTCCCGCCGCCAGCCCCGTCACCCTGCGGGCCCGCGGCCGCAGGGACAGCGAGGGACCCGCCGGCCCCCCGGGAGCTGCAGGTGGCCCCAGCCCTGCCAGCGGCAAGCGGCCGTGCTGCAACCGGCACCACGCGCTTCCTGCCAAAACCCTGCTACTCACCAGACCTTCACTGGGCTGTTTTTTTTTTTTTTTTAATTGTTTTCAAAACAGATTTCATGTGGTCCCAAAATGAGACCATGATTGTAAATTAAAGTGTAATTAGCCTTTACGCTTTTATATTCATTAACTCTTCTCTGTTAATGATGCAGAGGCTGGAGCACAAACCCAGCATTATGAAACCACATCCAGGAAATAAAATAGTGATTTAGATAATGGCCAGAATGTATTGCTACTTACACATAATTAAACAAATGCTCAATTTACACTTGGAAACATGAATGAATGTTGATTAACCCCAGCCCAACGACTCTGCTGGCAACACGGTTAAGTGGCCACACTGCCGGCGGGGCTGGCAGCGGTGGGCAGCGATGGGCACCCAGCGCCCGCAGCGCGCCTGCCCGCCCAGCTGCCACCGCACCACCGCCACCCCCGGCACAGCCCAGCCAGCCCCGGGGCGCTGCCACGGCGGGCCGTACCCAGCTCCTCGCGGAGCTGCCGAGTGGGTCCAGCGCGGGCATGGCGGGAATGAGGAGGCACGGCCGCGCTCTGGCCGCGCAGCACCACGTGCAGCGGGGTCTGCCTGCTGCTCCCGCACAGGCTTTGTCTCCCGTCCCCCTGCGCCTCCTGCCCTCCAAATGTGCCAGTTACTATGGAGACATCACCTCGTTAGTGCGGGAGGAGCCTAACGAAGTCCACTTGTGCAGGATAACGTTATTCTCTGCTGCACATCCCGGGCCCCGGCTCCATCTCGCCCCAGGGCAGCACGGCGCCGCCTGCACCCCGGCTCTGGGCTCCGCACCCAACGCCACCGCTGTGCCCAAAGCAGGGGGACCGCGGTCCTCATCCCGGTGGGGCGAGAGGTGCCATCCAGTGTGGGCTCTGCTACCCGGCCATAGGCTGAGCCCGAGGAACTGAGCTGCTCGCGGGGACGGCTCGGCCCCGCCATAAGGAGGTGGCAGATCCCGGAGCCAGCTCTGGTGCCAAGCAGGGCCCCCATGGCATTTCCCAGTGAGGTCAGCCTTGGGCTCCCAGCCAGGACAAGGCAGGAGCTCCCACCAGCAGCGTGCGACCGACATGGCCCCACAAAGGTGTCTCCCCTCCCGGAGGCAGCGCCCAGGTGGTGCTGGGGGAGCAGGAGCGGACACAGACCATCCCTGGGTGGTGAGGGCAGGACGCCGCCCCGCTCCCCACACCCGTCCCTGCCCCAGCACCCACACAGCCCCCAGCCCCTGGACCGGGACAGGAGGAGGTGTTGGTGCTGCAGTGGCATGTGGAGACCTCTGCTCCCAGGGACTCCCGGTTCATGCATCGTTGACTCAACAGGCCATAATGGCTCCATCTATCGGGGTCAATACGGGTGCCTTTGACACATGATAGACAATAATTGCTCCTGCTTAGAGACTTTTTAGTTCATGGATCATTGACCTGATGGGCTGTAACAGCTCCAAAGGAGGCTGCACACCCCTGCGCTTAAACGCCCTCGGGAGCCAGCGGCTGTGTAAAACCATGTCACAGGAACACGCAAAACACGCTCTCCCCAAAATCCTGCTGCCCAGCACAGGTTAGCAAAGGCCCCGAGGCCCCTGGAAGCCCTCCCGGCAGCACGGCCGCGGAGGAGAGGCCGGGGCAGGAGGAAAGGCCAGCACACCTCAGCATCCCTCGAGCACCGGGGGACAGCACTGGGGTGCAGGGGGACAGATTCACCTCCCGAGGAGCTCCCCTCTCCGACAGCAACTTCCAGGTATATGATTTAATGAAAGGCACAATAAGAAGTGAAACAATTAGAATTTCTGCCTCATTATCATGGTAATCTTATCAGTCGGATAATGAGGTATTAATGGAGATTTAATGTGCCTCTCATAACAGAATCCCTTGGAGAAAACACATAAGGAAATTGCTGTAAATCCACTTAATGATGGAAAGGTCCCCAAACACCATATTCCAGAGGATGAAAAATGCTGGATGCAAATGAGAGAGAATCAAGGTCAATAACACTGCAGGGATCGAGATCACGGCAGCACCGCATCACCACTGCGCATCCGCCCCGGTCCCGCCGCTTCGCCCATCCGCCCCGTTCAAACAGCGGGACCGGGGCGGATGCGCGGTGGCCACCAAGATCCTGCTGTCGTGTAGCTGATGTGAACATTTCCTAAGAAATAAAGTTACTGAACCAAAGTACTTTTAGACTCGAGCACTCCAGCCAAGGCATCAAGCAGCGAGGAGGGGACGCTGGCAGGGCAGCTGTCCCCAGGTGAGCAACCTTACGGCGCTGTGAGAGCAGGGAGCTGTTTTCTTCTCTCAAGCAGCTATAACCGCCAAGCTGCACGACTAAAAAAAATAAATACCTGAAAAGCTCTGTGTTAAGCAGCCAGCTCAGTGGTGCAGCCTCTCCCCTTTACTGGATCTTGCTTTTTTTTTTTGCCACTGTCACTCCCCGGGAGCTGTCGATGCACGTATGGAAAAAGGTCCGAGGACACAGGACGGGACGTGGAAGGGAAACCAGGCGGAGTTAGTGGTAAGTTGCTCACGCTTGCCATGCCATCTCCAGCACAACTGCTGATCGCATGGGAACAAGGCGGAAACATGAAACCCAGGCGGTTAAACTGCTCTCCTTTTAATCAGTTTTTACAGAATAATACATTAATAATCACGTTAGAGACAAGATGGGTTTCCTGTATACAAGATTGTGCAAGCTCATTAATTTAGATTTATAAAGGCTTTACCAGTTTCAAGAGGAGAGGCAGTACAAAGCTTTTAAATAGAGGTAAAGCACAATTAAAAGGTACAGAACACACACTACTAACTCAGCAGAGATTAATTCTCAAGTAGTACAGGCTCAACCAGGTCACCAGCTGTTACCCAAGTAAGAGTATCCTTCCCCCTCCTTGTCCACTGCTCCAGCTCTCCCGTCACGCTGCCAGCCACAGGCTGCACCGCAGCACAGCCACCAGCGACACTCGTGCCAAACACACGCTCCCCTTGCCTGCAGCTTTGCTGCTGAAGGGGTTGCCTCCTCCCGCTGCTCCCCTTGGCCCTAACCCCCCCTTCCACACCCCACTCAGCATTAGCATGGCAGTGAGATCTCAAACTTCTGCGAGAATTTGGCTTAACAGAACATGAATACTTTCAAGCGATACGGACCAACACTGTGCTCACCAAAAACTCACCTACAGGAAACAGGATCATGTTCGTGGCTTTTTTTCCTGAATTTTATGGCAGTTACATTCAGCATTTGGTAGTATAATGTCTTCAAAATAAAAACTTTTAAACTCAAATACTTAACAGGCCATACATGTTCCAATTTTCTTTAAAAAGGATTTAAAAAAAAAAAGCTTTCAAGAGAAATCTCATTTAGGGTTAGGAGCAAAAAGGCATCTCCTCGGGATGAAAAACCAGCCCTTCCCTTTCACTCCTCGCCCCAAGACCGAACACCCCCCTCCGCAGGACCGACAGGCACAGCCTCGCCAGCGGGGCGCTGGGCGCGTGCTCCAGCCCATGACTGCAGCCTGCTACCAGCCTCCTCTCCCCCTCCCCGCCCCAAAACCTTCCATTCATCCTTCAGTGGTTGAAGTAATTTAATTAACAGAAAGCACCAAGTTTACAGCAACAGGTACATGGTTGGCTGGCACCTTTTGGCAACAGTTCTGTTACTTTTGGTCCTTTATGCACTGTCCTTCCACCTTTACTATTGCACACCAAAACCTAACGACGTCACTTCCTATACATGTAATTTACCATTTTAAAACAAAATATTACGGGATACCAGGGGAAAATAGTAAGAGGACATTACAGGGAGGTTTTAAATTCTTTGGAAAGTCTAACTCTCTAACTACACCTATCAAGACTATATAAAGGACTTTCAGAGTAGGTTGGAAAAAAGAAGCAAAGGACCACCTTGCTATGAAGGCTCTCAGCTCATCTGGAGCTCATTGAAACACTTACTGGGTTTAAAATATCGAAATAACAATTAAAGAAAAAAAAAGACTCCAGTTCTTTGAAGTTATTTTTCTATGCAGGAACACAGAACGATAAGAATTGTGAAGGAAATGGCTCTTGCCCCTTCCACGAAGGAGAGCAAAGCTGAAAGACCTGACGGTGCTGATCAAACCCCACTTGCCAAGTCTGCAAACAGAAGCAGCGCGCAGGGTGATCACCAACCTTAGTGTCTTTGTGCCTTCTTTAAGGGTTGTACAAATACTCTCCTCGACTAAAACCCAAACTGCAGGACGAAAAGAACGTTCATAGATCAGTCCGAACATCTCAGATATTCAAGTAATAATTAAATATTACAGGACACTTCAATATAAATAAATTTATATTGCTTTTAGATATGATCTGGCCATATCTTCAAGGGCATATTTGTGCTTTGCTGCTGAGTGTTATTGGTCAGGGCTGTGCTTGCAATATTAAGTTACATGTTCAGCACCAGAACCCATCAAGGCTAAATAACCAGAATATTGCAATGCTACACAGACTGAGTTACCACAGTAAGGCAGATCAGAAGAATTTTGGTTCTACTCAGTATTGCTCCTCCACACAATCAAGTCTCTAATAGAGGAGAAAGACTATAAATACAAGAAAAAAGTTACCGTCCCACCCTCTCACCTGTGATTAGTTTGGCAAAAACGCTATACTGAATTACATATTAGAGTCCTAGAAAGTAAGTTTCTTTAATTATGCCTTGAAAAGTAGCACAGCCAAATCAAGCACTTGACGCTTCACATCAGTTGCTCTAATTTCCATTAGCCAAATGATTTTCCCAAGTACTAGTTGCTTACAAGTTTTAATTATCAAAATGCACACACACAAAAAAGATCAATCATTTTGAAAAGAACGTGAGAAAGACTGTTTTCTTTACTACTCACAGACACCAAATCTTAACACATCCCTCTGTCAGAAGTGCAAAGAATACTCTGGGAAGAGCAAGAAATAATACTGACATGAAAAAGTTAAATGCTTGCTGTCCTTTTTCACTGTAATTCTAGTTAAACAAGAACAGCAAGCGCTTCTATACAGATAACAACCTCTGGCCATCACTCAGACCATTTCACTCATGAAAAAATCCATGTGGTGTTGTGCATAAAAACATCTTTAAATTGATAATTGTCAGTTTAAGGGGAAGGTGGGGTGAGAAATCTATAAAACACCCTGAACTGATGTCATGATATGTTTCATAAAGAACAGTGTTATATTTTAAAATATTTTATATGAACAGTAAAACTTGCACTGCTGCATAGCAGACAACACGAAGAACATTTAGTAAAAACATTCACTGAAACCCCTGGCATATGTATTTAATGTCACTAATCAAAATATATATTACAGTCCAAGGTTCTGTTAAGGATCTCTGTTTGGGGTTTGTACAGTATACACAATATTTCAGAAAAAATATTACAGTAAGGTATTTTATTTCTCCTTTTTTATATTAGACTTATCTATTGTAACTTACAGTCCCTGCCCTCTATATATCCAAACCTTTATAACACCCTATAATGCCCTAGCCAAAAAGTGTTTAGCTAACTAATAAGCCCTGTCTATTATAAATTCCAGTTTTAGAAATTTCAGTAATCTTAATTACATTTTAATAAATAGTTCAGTTTGCCCTTTTTAATCTTAGCCTTTCGAGGAAGTCCTTTCATTACCAAAACACAGTATGTCACAACCTGTTAGAGGTCAGAGAGGCTTTTGCTTGTTTATTCAAAGGATAATGAGTCCAAAGATAATTGCAATGCATTAAATATAGTTATATAATATTTACACTGTCCTCCCAGATTTTAAATTTAGGTGAAATATAATTGATAACTAATGTCAGCTACTACAAACTTTCGGTGTGGCTGGTGTTTTATTAATAAAAGGTGTATTAAGCTAGAAAGTATACTAAGTGGTTGCCCTGATTCTTCTTGTTTCAGTTTTCTATTAGAAATCAAATGAAGTGAATTATTAACGTGAGTAAGAATTCAGGAAGAGGGGTGGTGCAAAAAGCATGAAGAATTTTCTGCATGTTTTGAAATTCCAAAATACCTGAAAACTGTGGTCCCTTTTGCAGTGCCAGTATCTATAGGGGAGAAAAACGCAACCAAAAGAGAAGAGGAAAATCTGTTAAATTAATTTGATTAGTAAAGGTGTGTTTTAAAATGCCTCAATTCTGTACAGTATTATACAAGGAAAGTCTCTTCTTCAGCTTTTGCAGCTGTTGTACATTCTTATATACTCTTCTTCTGCTAACAGTCTGCCCATACGTGTGCTCTTTGAGTTACTTGCGATCGTCAATAGTTTTAATGAATTCAACTGCTGCTGTGAACTGCATCCACCAGTACGATTCTTCTCCAGACAAACAGTTGGCATAGAAACTACTAATGTACTGAACAGTGGACAGCAAGCAAGGTGGATTTGCCTGAGGGTTAAAGAAGAAAGAAATACTCACAGCTTGTTTGCAAAGCTAAACAGAAAACATTACAAGATGCAGAGCAGAAATACCCCTCTATTCATGCAGTGATCCTCTCACATCCCTTGTACGTGACTATGTAACCTATGTGCAGGGCAGGGACTCTATCCAGACCACCCCCATTTCACACACTCCGAAGGCATCGGATTTGATGAACGGAGCATTTTTCCAACAAGGGAAAATGACTAGCAGGCCAACAGAAAGAGGGGTAACACTGGCAGAATCTGTAAAAGTCATCAAGGACTTGAACATGTAGAAAATCCTGTTGTTTCAGCATCTTATACGTGACAGACCATTCTCCAGGCACTCATATGACAAGAAAGGGCAGCAACACGATGCAAGTGCATATCTTGGTCCTGAAAGGGGACATCACTAAGCAGGCACAGATGACAGACGCTGGGGGACATACCTCGAAAAGACCCCCCCTCCACACACAACACCTGCACCCCTGTTTCCTTGGTTCCAAATGCAAAATTTGTTTGGATTCAAAAACCGCGACTGTGACCCCATTTCTGACGTTTCTATTAAACCCTGATGAATTAGATCTGGTTTTGAGTTTCACGTGCTCCCAGTTACCCAAATGCATTATTTTTCTTCCTAAAATGTGCTTGCTTATTACAAAAATTAGCTGGGGTTTGTGACCTCTGCAAAAGAACTCACCTTTATAAGGACAAAGACCAGAACAGGAACAAAATCATCTGCCCCAGGTACTGAATCTTCATTTGCCAGACTAAGCAGGTTCATGATGGTTGAACACATTCGCAGGATACACTGTACTTTGTCTCGAGGGGTTTTATAAGCGCTTATTGTGCGGATTTCAGACTGTGCAGATGGCCATGGTGCCTCCCGGAGATATACCTAGGAAAAAAACCCCACAATGCTGCCAGTTCTTGTTTGTCCAAGCTACTACTGTGCACCACAGAGGATCTGAAGTACCAGAGACTTGCAGGCAGGAGCAAGACCCTGGAGAAATGGGAAGCTTTAAGTAAAGACAGTTACATTACACTCATAACAAAGGTGGCTTCCTGCTGTGTTATAATAAAAAACTACAAGGAGCCAGCACTCTGTGTGCAACTAATATAATTACCCTGTGCTTCCTCCTGACTTCTTCAGTACACTGTTTCAAACAAAGGCAGAGCTGTAGGTCTCTGTCTTCCGTATCAGCAGCTTTATGAGCACTGACTGCTTCGAGTAATAAGTTTAAATACGGAGCTAAGAACTAGAAAGGCCAGCCTCTTACAGACTTAAGCCTACCAACCTGCTTTTAGTTTTCCAGTTAACCATGAGAAAAGTGAAAGCACTGGGCAAATTCACAGATCTGTAAAGGTTCCATTAATTCTGGCTGGTTCTGAAAGATGATAGCTGTAAACCACAGCCATGACATACAAATCCCATTAGAAGCAAAAAGGATTCAAATCTTGACTTTTGAAGCATATTATCAGGAAGTTACTGCATCTCAGTGCAGTGTAGTATCAGCTCTTAAATATTACTATCTGGACAGAGGTGTCAAAATCAGAAAAAAGGATTTTTTGGAAGGATCAGTCAGTGGAAAACACCAAAGCTTGGGTACAGCATGTTTTTCCTGCAGGCTATTTCAGCTGTCGCAGATAGCAAAGCAATGCTTCTAAGTGCAAAACAAAACAACCCTCTCCCCACCCCAAACACAATCAAACCCAAGCACCCCAACACACATGTGGAAGTGAAGGACAGAAGAAGTTGTTACCTCAGGTATCTGAAGTGCTTTGTGGTTTGCAGTGACTACTTTAGATAACCTCTGTATGTGCTCATGAAGGACCCTGAAAACAAACCCAAAAAACAAGAGTGAAAAGGAAGCAGCAGCCAGCCAGCAGCGCCCCGGGGTTTCCGTTTGCTTTACACTTGATACTACAAGAGAGCTCTTCATGAACGCATATAGTCATGATAGCCCTGCAGCTGATGGACACTAGGTCAGTCAGAGATGCAGAGGATTTTGCCATACAATTGAGTACAATCACACGGCCAGTAGGGCATTCAAACAGCGTATGTTCTAAACCACAAAAACCAAAGACCTCAAATGCATGGAAAATGGGAGTAATGAGTCCTGAAGCAGATTTTGATCATTCTCTCAGCATACGCGCTTGCAGATCTGGAAGTCTGTATCCCGAGTCATTACTTTTAAAATTTTATTCTGTTCTAGCAGTTTGATGCAAACACAAACTTTTGCACATGATGCTAAAGCACTTCCTTGTTCTTTTACATAAGGTTCTGAAAGAAAACATGAGTTTGTATGGCATGGCTGACTTAAGTCTGCCACACGAAGACTGCACAGCTTCCATCCGCACCAACTGCAAGAGAAACCAGGTACTTCAAATTACATTAACTTACTGGTCACGCAAAATATCTCCATCCTGATTAGGGTAGAATGCAAGTTTGAAAATACGATTCATCACACTGCGTTCTATAGCTAATTGTGCATCCTGAAGCTGTTCTTCGCTGGCATTCTGCCATATGGCATCCTGAGCCATAGCCCCATATAAGAACTGAAGAAAATCCTCAACTTGGGCTGTTTTATCATCTGCTGCTGTGAGTTTCTGGAAATCTGATAAAAAGTAAAAAGAGAAAGAACATTCTGTTAAGTAAAAAATATTATTTCTGATAGTTTTTTCTGGAAAGAAGAGCCCAGAATATACTTGAGACTCCTTGCCAGGCAGCACTGAGCCTCTGTTTTGCCCATGCCCTGGTAAGGGAAATACAAGTGGGAACACTTGAAATAAATAGAGAATTAAAGGAAAAGCATAAAGAACACATTTAGCAAAGCATATGGCCAAAATACTCTACTTGATACTGTGTTAATCACTTCCTCTGCAGTACCAGTTCTTATGCCTTCTTTCCAGCCACCCACAGAGATAACACCCAGAGCAATCACTAGAACACTGGTAGGAACCAGCGCACACAAAGTTGTCAGATACTGAAAAGCCGGGATCAAGGGAAAATATGAAGAAAACCCATGTGTACCATTTCCTGCTCCTACCTTTATTAAGTATGCATAGTTGCAACATTCATATTTATCTACAAAATACAGAATGAGTGATGCAGCCAAGTTAATGCAGCATGACCAAATCACTGGCCATTCATCGGCTTCATATTTATAGCACTCTGCACCAGAAGACAACTGCCACTCACATCTGCCAGCAGTCGAAATGCCACGGTTGCCAATTTCTCTTTTAGATTATCCAGAAATAGCTGTCTCCTTTCTGGCTTTAACTCCTTCCTGGGTCACTGAATCTTATTAGCAGAACTTTAATCCCAGTAGATGTAAGTTCTCATATTAATTCCAGCCTATTCAGGCACATTTAACACACAGCACTATATGCTCCAGGAGCAGGAACTGAGTCCAAATTTCTTATGTACTTCATTGTCAGGTGTGTGCATAGAGAACATAGAAATAGTTTGTTTTAAGTAATACTGTTTTGAGACAGTCTTCCTGGTGCTGATACCCCTTATACTATGATATTTTTGAATCTTTGATTCATTTGATTCATACTATTACTATTACCCATATCTTCCAAGATGCAACCACAGATTCTGTACTGAGGACGGAATGCTGCAACTTAATTTATCATTTATCAATAGAGGTAAAATAATTAATAGTATTCATGGTTCTTCCATGGGGCAGATGCTAGATAATATGATTTATCATAACTTTTTAGGCCAAGTGAGGTCAAATTACCTTCATTCTCTTAGTCTATGAAAAATGCAGACTGTTACCATGCCTTAGCTGCCACAACGTACTGTTAAGTCAGAGTAATCTGTCTGTCTGAGACATTAATTCACCAGCTGAAATGAAAACGGTTTTAGGAATCCACTCCTCAGATCAGAAGTTGTATTTTAAAACATAAACCAAGCCAGCATCTAAATATGGAGTAAAGGAATATAAACATTGCACAGCCTGCATTAATCTTACCTTGAATAAACTCCCTTATTTTCTTTTCTTTGCTCTCTAGCAGTAACCTCACACATACTGTCGTGAAGTATCTGTTGGCCACTTCTTTATCTCGCAGAACTCTTTGCAGCAGCCTTTCCAAATGCGCTTGTGTCGTTTGCAGGCCTTGGCGACATCGAGTTAAATAAGCAATATATGGAGCTCTTTTCCTAAAATAAAGTGTGCTCTACTTTAGATTCATAATAAATACAGAGGCTAATAGCTTTATAAACTGTTAAGTTGTAGTGCAAGAGGAATCTTTAACCTGTTGTTTTTAAAACTAAGGTAACACCTGAAATAGGAAGTTCCATCTTATACAGATTTCTCTGACTGAATTCACTGCCCTGGCAGCACTCCAGAATGCAAGACTAAGGCAAATTCCAAACAGCATCTCTTGTGTGTTAGAGCTGAACATTAGCCACAAATCGATTAACCTCAGTTTAGAACCACCTGGACTGACTTAAGATCCAAGCTTTTTTAAGTCATTTGCGGATAGGTGAAACAATTCCATCATTTTGTGGGAAAGCAGACATGTAATAACCTGATCTGATAAAGTACAATTTAAACCAAAAGGGATGTCCCCAATCTGCTAGTGAATAAATATATGCATTTGGAAAGCCATTAATAATAAGATACTGAACAAACTACCTATAGTCCTCTGCAATAGATGCCAGCAGCTTTCTACAGGTCCTGTTATCAAAGCGGCTTACGCATCGCATTGTCTCTTGCAGCTGGGCCATCAAGTTCTTGTCTTGGAGGTTAATCGCTTCAGCCAGCTGAACTTTCAAGAAGCACACAATTTCATTATCTAATAAAGAATAAAGGAAAACTATTAAGGAAAAGAAATGTAGACATGATGAAAATAAAACTGTTTTTGAATATGGGAAACAGGTAACAGTTTAAAACCAAACTTCTGTACATTAGGCAATAGATGTTCTTTTACGAACAATTTAGTGAGTCTTTTTGAATTTTCCAGATATCAAGGGGTAAGTTTTCTTATCACTATCTTATTTAGTATTTAGAACTGTTCTGAAACATGAAGAGGAACAGATACAGTGACAAATTCACCTGTCTGCAAATAAGCCTAGAATGGAGAGATGTAAACACAAGACATATATACTAAGCCAATGTAAAGACTCAGTAAATCATTCAGGTTACTCTGTTAGTACTGTAGCACAATTCCCAACAGTATGTGTATTTCAGGAGTCTATTCTACAGCTTCAGACTCTGCCTGCGCTTTATCTGAGATACTTCATTACAGAAAATTTAGACTAGGTTTAGTCGTCCCGCTTGTTTATGGAGTGGGAAAGAAAATATTTTGGGGGACAAAAGGCAGCCTATGCCTTCTATATCTATGCCAAACAGAAGTTACCATAAATGGGGCAGTACAAGTGCCATGAAATGGGCAAAAAGAAGTGATATATACAATACAAAATATCTGTATGTATAAAGAACCTTTACCTTCAGGGTCTGTGTGATCTGGTAGGCCATTCCTTGTTGAATGTGTCAGCATGGGGAAGGCCACAGAATCTGCTGAACAAAGAGCCAATCTCAATTTCTTCTTTGCATCCCTTAAGGAAGAAAAACAATTTCTTAACAAAGGTGATGCAGGGCCTGGTTGTTCAATAAGCAGTATTCACTTTTTTTTTTTTTTAAATACTGCCTAAAAATTATTTAACATAATTTTAATTCTCCAGTGTTGTCAAGACTTTGAAATATCCGTTCTTTTGGTAGAGCACCTAGATAATTTTCAAATGAATTTTCCTAAACATTGAACTGCTCTATCCTCTCAGGTTACAATATCTCCCCTTCATCAGTGGAAATAGGACAGTTTGAGATGCTTAAAACTAAAAGCATGTAAAAGTTTACAATTGATCCATATTAAGATCTTTGTGGGAACCAATCACATGGCTTCAGTTTTGAATTCTACTTTGTGGATAAGATGAAACCTGCAAATGTACCTACCTATAGGAGAAAGCAGAACTTTGTGGCTGTGCTACTTGACTTGCAGAGTCTGGGAGATCATCTGCAGACATGTTTTGCAAAGCCTCATCACGTGGAGAGTCGTGCATACTCTCACCATCCCCAATAGCCTCTATCGAAATAAAAAAAAGCATTACACAGAGAGGAGTCAGAAGAAGAAACCGGACTAATATTCTCAATTTTCTCCTTGTTATTCTAAGGTCCGGGAGGAACAGAGACAGCAAATAAACCAACTTGTTCTGAATAATTGAAAAAAGTATATTAAAAATATACACCCTACAAATCACTAAGAAGAAATTGCATCAGTTTTGGAAGGCAATGTACTTCTTCAGTATCCATTAAAAAACAAAACAAAAACCTGAAGAGACAGGCTATTAACAAACAACAACCTCAATGGCTATACGAAAGAGCTGCCCTTGGAAATACCGATGATCGGGATACTCCTGGTCTCTGAGGGATTGTCTCACAGATTGTTTGACAAAGTATTCCTGGTTCCACATTGTTCAGCTGCTAGTACTAACATTTGTCTAGAATACTGAAGTGTTTTTATCTTTAAGGAGGAGAAAATACGTTGATGATGATTACAAAAGCCAGGTTCTTACCCGCACCATCATAGTTTACTATGGCTCCTTCACTAGGACTGGTTCGCTTAATTGCATTCCTGTATTTGTCCAGAATGTCCTCTGCAGCTTGTGCCTGCGCACTGAGCCTTGGACTGGGATCATCTGAAAAGCACATGAAAAACACCAGGAGTTAACCTCGTATTGTGCCAACTGAAAGCAAATACAAAAATTTAGATCTACGCATTTGGACTCTGTTGTTAGACAAATCAAACAAATAGCTGCTTGTGTTCCACGTAGCCACAATTCAAATATATTTATAAAGTCTGAAGCAAAGGTAGAAAAAAAAGTACAATGAAAGTGAACAAATAAAGCCAGATCCTTAGCATATTTATACTGTACACACAAATGGTTCTTGTATATTTGAAGATTTCTAGAAATGATTAGTCAAACAGAAAAATAAACACCAAGGTTCTAATCGTGTTTAATTTAACACTTAAGTAATTATTACAGGAACGTGTCTGCAGCTATCCCTACAGCTCAGCTATTATAAAGCCCATGACCTTATCATGAGAGACAAAAAAAAGCGCAAAGACTTGAGTGGAGAATCCAGTACTATTCATAGAGACAGAAGCACGACAATTTAAAAACAGTCTTCAAGACAAGAAGTCCTCATGCATTTTCTTATTCAGAAAGCCAGTTGTGAACGCTAACTACCACAGTGTATACTTTCTGTAAAGGGATAGCTGGTGGGCACTCTGGAGCTCTAGAGGGCATGTTATGAGACAAAATTACTCTGATGATACTATTCACTTACCTTGAAGTGTTGCATATCTGTCAGGCACCATATCATCTTTGTCTTTTTCTTGTTTTTCTTTCTTTCTAAATGGAATAGGAGCTGAAGAGACAAGGTACCTTATCAAAGACTATTCTGAGACAATGGCCAGACTGAAGAAACTAAGCTAAACTAAGCAAAGCTGAACAAAACAGCTAATGCAGAAGTCTGTCTTCAAATAAACATCAATAAAAGCACAAGCCTATCTATAGGGTGGGGCAGAACTGTACTGTTATCATATGTAGTAAGCTCTACCTTCAACAGACATGTTACCATAAGCCAGGCAGAACAGTTTTGCCTTCCAGCTACAATGCATTCTAGACAATTACTAGCCAAAGGAGGCGGGTAGCTTCCCATTTTTATTTACATATTTATTTATACTTTAGTTCAGTCAATAGTCTTAACTCAAATATTGGTCATAATGACATGAATCTTTTCTGGCAACTCATTCCCACTAGTAAATTCAGGGAGAAGATGCAAAAAGAGCGCATTGTGAAACAGAAAAGCAAACAAAGTGGTATTAAATATGTAACACTAGCTGAAGTCACACAGAGTCTACAAGGATTATATTGGTTCTTTTCTAACTGACAGTCTGCTTTAAGAAAAGGTAAGAATACCTAATATTACACACATTGTTCCATCCCCAGTTGTCATTGTTCACAGCACAAAAGCCAGATACTATGTTGAACAAGCTTTACTTTGTACATAGCCAAAGTCTAATTTCCACTCATGCCATGTTACACAAGATATCCTAAATTATCAATACCCTTCAACTACCATCTGTAGAGAATTAAGACTAGTCCTTAGTGAAGCTGCTATAAATTAATACAACTATGAAATGACTGGCTTCACATAAGGATTCCAAGGCTACCGAATGATTCAGATAACACAGTGCCTAACCAAATTTCAGCTTACACACCTCTTTATAGGTACTGCATACTTTGTATTTCAGTAATTCTCTTTTTACTGCAACACATGCAATTTTATAAATAAATATGCTTTATTTCTCAATATTAATAGGACTGCTATTACTCCATAACAAATCTATGTCAGTCAGGTCAGCTTTTCAAAGTGAAATTGTAAAAACTTTCCACAAAAGTGACTAAAGATGTAATAAATACAGCGTGCACTCTTACTGAAAGTACCGAAACCAGACGGAGACAATCTTACCTTTGGGCATAGCAGACGCAAAACGTTTCCTCCACCAGGGCTTGTTTCTGTCAGACTTCTCATCATCGCTGTCTTTTCGTTCTTCAGTCTGTAGAAGGGCACAGTCTACATTTGAGCTTTCACCACATCAAGTGTAAAGACAACATTACTCCTCAACGTCAACTTATGCTACATTGACTGCAAACCCAGAACTACAGCAGAGCACAGAAAGCCATAGCAAATTAAGTTAGAAATATCCCTCCTGAAGAGGGCAGCCTATAAATGCAAAACCAAAGACATGAAGAAGCAGATTTTACTTATTTCTTTTTTAAAGAAAATTACTTTTCAGGATGTTGGCAGCAAATCTATTTCTGAAGTCCCACCAAATCAAGTAAAGCTCATCCAGTAAATTTAAGAGAATCCAGATTCATTTAAGCCACTCTGAACATCTGCAGCTTTAGCTTGTAAAACATTATTGGCCAACATTTAAAAGGTAAGAAAGGTGCATTGTAATTCCTTGGCTGAACACATTTAATACCAGCTTTCTGGCACTAGATGCATAATTAAAGTGGGCATGCTAGGAAAAAAAAAAAAAAAAAGATAAATAGAAGCCTTACCTCTCCCCTGGAGGAGTCTTTACTGGGAGATGAAGATGATGACTGAGATGCAGCCACCAGAATGGCTGCTCCAGTGCTGGTGGTCGGCATAGGAAGCTCCCTCTCCTCATTACCAGGACGCCTGTTCCATCCAGGATCACTCATAGGTCTCCGGACTGATGATACTATATCTGAACTCCTGCTGCGGACTAGCCTCTCTGGATAAGAGTGCCTCTGCTTGAATGCTTCTAAATCAGTTGGAATTAAAGTGTGAGACCCAAAGTTTGGCAACCGGGCCTCATTACCTCCCATAGCTCCTTCCAAGATTGGTGGATCCGGTGGTGGATGGGAGGGTCTTGCATAGTGTACTTTGGGCCTTACTACAGCTGATACACCTGTGGTCATAAGCGTAAAAGAAGCCACACACATTTCTTTTAAGATTCTTCCAAATTAGCTGGTACTAACACAGAAGCATTGAAAATGCCTATTTTGAAAAAAAAAAAAAAGCTTATTCTTTACAACTCACCCTCATTTGAGGACAGAGGGTCAAACAATGCAAGCAAAGAATCTGTCTGAGAAGGAGGAGATGTCAACTGACTGGCTCCTGAAATACAGAAAAAAAAAAAAGTTAGCATTGTACCAAGAACTACCTACACCATAAGGGACGCTGAAAAAACAGCCCTCAGTAACAGAAATTTACAAAACTTTATTGTAAAATATTTTAAAAGATATTCTTATATGGAAAGATCTCCGTAGTACACTGAAATGATTAAAGAATTGCATCATAAAACATGGGGAAATCTCAAGGAGCAGGCCTATTCCAAAACACAAGAGGGCAGTCAGTGTAATCAAACTCAACTAGGAAAAGGTGATTTTAGATCTAGTACTCAAGCTTTAGTACTATACATTGCTGGAGTCTCTTTGTCAAACAAATACAGTGCTAGCAAACAAGGAAAATGTTAAGTTTAGCCGCCAGAGCTTTGAAATTAGGGGATACTGTAAAATTTAAGGATTTGACAAGTGTCATTTGTGAAACTTCAGTTACCAGATTCTAATTCTCATTTACATATAAGTAACTTACTTACCATGGGCCGTTTCATCCATGTCAGGACTTGTCACAGAATCTTTTCCCCCAAAATCAGAGCTACATTCGGACCTGAGATCCTCAATCTTATTAGGAATATCTTCAGATGTTGCACTTATACCTTACACACAACAAAAGAAGCATCTGTAATAGTCTTTCAGAGAAAAAGGAAGCAAAATCCTGAAGCTCTTAAGATGTTTGGTGAACACTGCAATAATCAAGTTTTAACTCACAGTAGCACCTAGACATTATGAATTTCTATATTCCTAAAATAACATTTTGTTTCTGCTCTACATCTTCAACTGTTTTAACATAGCCATGAATGCACTTCGCCAATGGGCACTAGAAAGACATTGCACTCTGTTAATTACTTCATAGAACTGAAGTAGATATATGCCGATTTACTTAAATAAAAAAAGTTGTCATAATAAGACTAAATGCAAGGAAGTTAGGAGTTTCTTCCAAGTCAATACTTCACTGCTAACCATTGCTATTGTAGCACAGAGTATTTGATGCTCTGCTGCCTTTTCTATTTCTTCTGCAAGATAAAGTACTGCTTTGAAAATTCCAGAATGAGAGCAAAAAGTTATTTTATGAGTCAAATGATGTATGAGTAAAGGAAGTGCAGCAAAGTGGGTGCTGATAATGTTCTATCTAATGTTCTAACAGAGCAGCATGCTTTCAGAGACACTAAACGCACCTGATACAACGCTGAGGCCTGGCGTACTGGGTCGGGAACTGACCTCCCTTACATCTGTGTCATCAGATGTGCTACCCAGCCCCGAACAGCTTTCCAGTTCTTGTAGTCTTTCCTCCTGTTTTAAGTCTGGGGCCTCTACAAAACAGAGACAGTGGACAGTAGAGAGAAAAAGTATCATTACTCAATGGCATGCTCCCTTAATATTCACAGAGGGCAGGGGGTATGTGTTGGTATAGTACATTAAGTTCTAAGCTAACTCAACCACTTCAGCAAGAGTGTTCTTCCTATACAGAAGGCAGGACTCTGCACAGAGAGCAGTGCTCTATCTGCACTGGCATTCTAAGTAGTTTTAACTGTTTTAAGTATTGTCTGTTTCCTAGAGACAACAGTATACGGTCAAATGTTCACTATAGCCAAAGTAAACCGTGATCCTAGATAGCCCTAGTTAACATCACAGGCAAGGAAAGCAAGCAGAAATTTGCTTTGCAATCCCTTTTCTCCCTTTTTGACCCTTAAAAATTTCTTAAGTAACAGTAAGTCTCTCACGATGCTTTTCATCTCCCCTGTGCCTAGGAACAGCTTGTTCTTTTAATACTCAAAGTATTTGCAAACTCTAACTTAACCCTAGGATAATAACTTCTCAAAGACAGAGAGGAAGAGGTGTTGTTTTGCATTATATGCATCTGGAAGAGTCTTGATTCATGATAAAGAAATAAGCAAAAACTGCATGATCCTGACCTGAATCACTTGGCAACACTTCCACGCTCCACGCCTCACTTGTGGTTTCTGATATGGTTGAACCTGTGCAGGGATCAAGCAACACGGATCCTGAACCTGGTAAACACAGCAAGCTGCCTAGCATGTTCTCTGCAGCCGCACCTGCAAAAGGAAAGCCGAAGCGTATAGCTAGATATAGGCTTCCTGAAGACAGCTCTAATAAGAGAGAAAAATAAGAACACATTTTAAGTGTCCTTAATAAAGTATATCATGAAAGACAATGTTGAAAAAATAGAAATGAGCAACCAAATATAATATAGGCCATGCACACAAAATACTCCTACAGAAAAGCTCCAGTTTAATCAATGAAAACACATCTATTTAGAAAGAGAGGAGGAGGGCTCTGCAGCCTCACAATTTTAGAGCAAGCACAAAGCATTTTAACATACCAGATGTACCACCAAGTTACCTGCTATTTCTTGCAAACGATCTTCATCAATATTTGGATCAAAGTCACTTCCCAAGACATCTGTGCTCCAAGTTTCGCTCACAGTTTCTGATATATCTCTGTCATCAGTTAACCCCATCATATCACGGATTTCAAATTTACGGAGCTTGTCATCAAGATTATCCTGAGTTGTGGCTATGTAAAAATAAAAAGTTCTCAATTTTTGGAAAGACTTCTCCAATTACTTTTGATTGAAAATATTCAAGAGCACATTATAGGAAAAGACCACTAAACAAAACAACTCTCTAATTCGGTCAGGTAAGACAGTGTTTTAAAGTAAGGCCTGTAAAGAACTATTCAAGAGATGCTGCCTGAAAAAAGTTTTTAAGCATATTTGAAAACTAACGAGAAAAATCTTCAACTATACATGGTGTCCTATCGATCGAATTGACAAAGTGAATAAAATTTAATGCACTATCAAGAAACTGACACAATTCCTGCAAGAACTTATCACAGAAAAGCTGAGGCCTCTAGGGGTCATTCAAGTCCAAACCCCCGCTCAAAACAAGGTCAGCTACAGCAGGTCGCTCATGCTCATGTCCAGTTGTGTTTTGACTATCTCCAAGTTTGGAGAGACCACAGGTCCTTTGGGCAACCCTTCCAGCATTTGACAAATACATATTAAACAGGAAGCTATTCAGATGCTTTAAAACTACTCCAATCCCGATCATCCTGTTCCCTGAAGGGAAAAGCTTGGTATCAAGCAAAACTTTACACGCAGTTTCCTATAAAGGAGTCAAGCCTTAAAATTACACGATTTGTTTTTCCTAACAATGGACTAAAAGAAATTTTTCTAGAAAAGAAAACACCCAACAAACAAAACAAAACCATAAATAAATGCAAGAGTGGTTGCACAAGGAAAACTTTAACTTATTTTTTCCTGAACTAGTCAATTTTCCTAACATTTTTCCACAGAACTTCGCCTTTGCCATCTAGAGCACCTCAGCTACGTGTATTAAAGAATTTGCACCTGCCTTGTTCGTGCTCTAACAGCTGCAGAGCTTCGACGCCGTTGCTCCCAGAGGGGCCTGCACCAAGCTCCGACACAGACTCCCCTTCTAAATCCAAAGACGACACCGAGTTGGAGCGATTTGAAGGACCTGTGAAAACAGAATTTACTGTAAATCTCATTTGAATAACAGTTCCTAAATATACAGCATTATCAATCCAAGACACAATTAACTAGAAAGATGAGAAGAAATGAAGTAGCAGTTCCAGTATAAAATACTGAATCGACAAACTAAATGTGTATTTGCTCTACTCTTGATGCCTGTTCTAGGAATACTTAACCTGCACTGTGATTTGTGCTTCTCACATTTACAGTACCATACAAATTATAACAATCTACAAATATGTTACCAGAAATGGCTGGAATCTCACCACTATCATACTTAACTGTATCTAAGTCAATAAAGTATTCACCATTAGTTTGTTTACTTGTCCATGAATTTTTTTCTTATTTTGAGGATTGAGAAAGCAAAAACTAAACTATGGAAGTAGTACAAAACGCATGCTGAGTGACCTGTACAAACCTCTTCAATACCACAAATAAACCTGTGCTTTACTGTGTCTGAGGTTCATATAAAGGAGTTGTCCCGAGTCCAGAAACTATTCTGAGATATGTAATAGCTTATTAAAACATGATGAAAAATAAGTCTATTCTAATAATTAGTACTGCACTTAAGCTTAAAAAATAAAAAACCCTCTCTTTTCTCTAAATACACTTTTTTTTAAAATTCCTAATTCTCAGACTCAGTTACGCCTTTGCAGGTCAACATTTAGCTCCAGACTTCTTTTCTTCTTTTCTTTGAATAGCTCTGAGGGTAAAGTAGCACAGCCTTCAAAATGGCAAAGATGATATGCTCTATTTAACAGATGTTCCTTTTTTAGTTAAGGCAAAAAAAAAAAAAAAAAGGGACAAAACTTCTTCAAGACTTAAGTAGCCCTTCACCTTCAGATATTCCTTCCAGATTATCACTGCAGAGGGAAAAGCGCAAGGTTTTATCAGGTTTACCATGGAGTTTGTTTTCATCAACAGGGACATCTCCTTGTCCACCATCTGCAAGCTGCATATTTAAGACCTGGAGAGTCAGGAAAAGAAACAAGACTTCCTTAAAATAATCTATTTTTCAGATAATTAAACAGTAAACAAAACACTATACACATATTTTGCATTTTTTTTCCCCTGAATGCTAATGGCACAGTCAAATTTCTAACATTCCATTTGAAAAAAGACAGCTATCTCCAAAGTTCAGAGCCTGGAGAGAACGTAAGGTAACCAAGATGCGAACATAAGGCAAGTCCTGATAATAACGGAGACTCCAGCTCCCCCATCACTAATAAAATATGGAAACTGTCCGTTACAAGGCTGCAAAAGGAGATATTCCAAACCATCAGGCAAAGCAGCAAAGATGAGAGCAGAAGCTACAGCTGGTGAAAGCCAAGGCTGTAAAACCAGCCTTACCCTAAGCAACACAGTCCAAAGGTGTTCATGGCAACATGACCACAGCTCCGCCCGCACAAGAAGCTGGGCTGGTGCATTTCAAGCCTGAGCTGCCAAAAACGTCAGGACCAGTGTTCCAGTTCTGTCATTCACCTGTGCCACTTGATCCAAAGGACAGAGCACGCAGACAGAAAACTGCATCAGCTTCTTCAGGCTCAGAAATAACAGCCCAAGTGTGCTCTTAAGCATGTTAGATGACAAAGCCTCTTCATAAATCTAAATGGTTCATTTTTGTGTGTTAATATACTGCTTTTCACACCTTGCAGATGTACTAAGTAAGGAAAAAAGGGAAATCTGAATGGTACAACCCCCAACTTGAGTAAAATAAAGTAAGGATTTTGATTCCCATTCTGGATTTATTACCCGAACTTAACTGTCACAACTTCATTGTTCTGCTATTAGGGAACACCGAGGCTGTACTTTTCACAATATCCGAGACTTGACAGTTTTTGCATACCTCATTTTCTGACATCATTCCTGGAGTAATCTGTGGACCTGTCCCCAAAGAAATCACCAGCACTTCTTCTGGCTGAGCTTCCGGGATAGTCTCCTGGGAGGATCCTTCAGGATCTCCATGCTGATCCATTAGAATATTTGATCTGCTTCTGCTACGAGTTGCTAAGAGAGTATTTTGAAACATCAACATTAGAAAGCTTTCCCTTGTTTAAGGAGGAAAAAAAGACAAGACCATGGAAATACAGAATGGCAATGTTTTGAATTAATAATATGCATACTAAATAAACTTACAAAATTAAAAGCCATATTAGACTTTGAGAGATGGAACTAATATTTAAAGTTAAGTACTGAGCTGTGAAAAAGAAAACTTTCAGCACAGAAGTTCGGAGAAACAAGTTCTACTATGTCCTGTTCACCTACACAAATTCAGTGTATTCCAATCACAGGAAGACCCTTAATATACTAATTGAGAAAAATTAAGAAATTTGTTACCAACAAAAAAAGCGCCTAGGTTCCCGTGGTTTATAACTCTGTTTAATTATTTAGAAGTTTTTTCTCCTAAAAAGCAGGGAAAGCTTATTCTAACAGGTGTCTCAAACCTAGACACACAGTTCAACACCAGGTGGTTTACTTTGATTATTGTGTGACTCTTTATCAGTCTTTTCAAGTTGACTCATATTCCCACGTTTGGCACTGTGGAAGGAAAAACGCCCACATGGAATTAAGATTTCTAAGTATGGCAGCATGACACCAGTTATTTCTTTATTTGATCCAGGCAAAACAAGGCAAGTGTGCACAAGTCACAGCCAAATTTTGATTATCACACTAAAGCACACAAGGTGTTTTTAAAAACTACATGTACATACAGAATGAGTTTCATATAGAAATCAATGAAGAAATTTGAAAAAGCAACTGATTGCCAAAGTAAACCAAAGGCATGCTTAAGTCATGTGTTATAAGTAAAAGTTTCACAGAGAAGAACGGAAAGAGGGCATTACCCACCAAAAGGGGTTACTAGAGTTATATGAGCTGAAAGATTGGTAGAAGTATCCCAGGCAGTAATGGCTGCCAATTGCTGTCCTGGATTTCGAAAGCATTAAAATGAAACAAAAGAAATAAAAACTTTGAGCAAAAGCTATTTTATACCATAAAATAAATGCTGTTGTGCCACTACGTTGTAGGTATAAGATCAGAAGCATTCAGAAGCAGAGTTAAAACAACATGGGATAGGTTTATTCATGTAAATATACACTGAAGAGTACCACACTTCCTATTTTAAGACAAAATATTATTGATGTGGTAGAATTCAAAACCCAGAAATCCTACTCAAAAAGAGGATAAAACCCACCAAACATAAAATTGCATTACAACATACTAGCATATGGCAAATAATGGAGAAAGAAGAAAGTTTCTCTTCTCAGCACCCACTCTAAAAGTTCTGCTCTTGCTTTTTCATCCTTCTCCACATTTGCTCTCTTCTGAGACACAAAAATTTTAAACATATTATTCCACTGATTATATGTCATCGCTTCCATCTTACCACTTTCCTAAGCAATCTTCCCTCTAGATCTGCTTCCCATCTTCAAACTTTGCCTAGATTACCACTGTGCTAGCGCGACTACCAACCACTCCAGCGTTTTTCTCAAGTTCAATCCAGCGTGATGAAACTCACCATCAGAAAGTAAGAAAATTTCCCGGCTTTCTATGCAAAAGAAAATTCTTCACTATCTACACAGAAAAAGTAGTAACTGAAGGTGCAGTCAAAGAGTAACCCCAAGAGACGACTGAAAAAGTGGCACAGAAAATGGGTCAAGGTATCAGAAATCACGCAAGAAGTCTGCTTACTCTCCTTACCTATTGGTAATCGATTTTTTTTGTTAGCTGGTGTAGTTGCAGGAGAGAGTTGCGGGGTGTTATAGGGAGTCATTTCAAGGCTGCTGCTTTTCCCTGGTTTGTTCTGGGGTAAGTTTGCCAGCAAGTTTTCCAAAGCCATCCGATCTTCCTTAAGCTGATCGCTTGACATTACATTCCGCATAAAGCCAACCTAAAAGTTTAGAATTGGTGTTGGTAAGAATTATGGCTGGTATATGGTATATTACCAAGAATAATGGTAAGAATTATAAATTATTAGCCCTGTTTATCCTATCTGTAAACACGAGGACAAGTTTATACCACTTCTTTTTGAGAACCTAAGCTCTTACCAGAGTAGTTAGCTGGCTGTATGTCATGTAAACCACTGTTCTACTCAAGCCCTCCAGAAGGTTAACAGCAGACATTGGAGGAGTTTCAACCGCACGCCCATCAATAACTACATCCAGGAAAGCAGCCACACAGCTCTGCAAAGAGAAGAAATCATTTTTAAATGAGAGACCATTTACTAGAGGTTGGAAAGAACATAACTTATGCAAGAATTAAGTAGTTACATGACAACAGAAGTTTTGCTTCCTGCTTTTAAAATCTTAGGATAAATTACCACGTATCATTAAAACCCCTAAAGGGCGAGCAAGGAAAGCAAGTAAGTAGTTTTAGCATTTCCTTCATTCCATTTCTGCATTCAAAATTGTTACTTACTTAAGTGCCTTAAAGTTTTCAGAAAAATTTAACTATTTTGTGGCAATTAAACTGCCCCTTGCTGAAGAATCTGCTGAACACAGACTAAAAGCGAAACAAGGAAGCAACAGACAGTATCGCTTTCTAATCTGAGTGAATGTTGCTTGTATAATAAATGCGTAACTTTGTACAATAACTGTATAACAATTATAACTAGCATAGGAACATGGAAATTACACAAGCAAATCAGCAGTTTTTAAAACATGTGACAATACACCAAAGATCATTAGTTTCACTGTTCCTCTGACTATACTAATTTCAGTATTGCTATGGATGATTCATACTAACAAAGGGAAAGCTGAACAAAAAACCCAAAACTACACAAAAAAGGAACAAAGTTCCTTGCACTAACAAATTACTTGGCTTCAAACCAGACTTCATACAAAAGTTGTCTTCAGATCAAAGTGTTTTCTTTAAGTTCAGTAGAAAAACCACAGACGGTAATTCAGCATTTCAGTTTAAAAGGTAACTTGCTTTTATTTCTTTTTCGTATTTTCTTTTAAGAAGTATTATGTCAGAGTAGAAGCAAGAATCTCCAACCCTTAATTCTACTACTCAAGATTTTTTCCCCAGCTTTGCACAGGATTTAATCTTCTTTTCAGTACACGTAACTCGGAAGTTAAATGCTTAGTAAGTCCCCAACAATGTCTGAAAAAAGAGACTGCAGAAGGATGAAGTCCACACACAAGCCTTAGCTTTTTTTAGTCTTGATTCTTACTTTGTCAAATTTAGCAAGGTTGCTCTTCATCCGTGGATCTCCCTCTTCAGAACCTGTCATTGCCAATTGCTGCAGAAGTCTCCCAACCTGAAATGAAAAAGAAGTATGAAGAATAAGCACTTCAAAACAAAATTGTGATGGATCCAATTATAAAAAACTAGTTAAGACAACTCCTCCATTCTAATTTTTTTTTCATTTAATACTCTGAGAAATACTTCTGATTGAGTGTACAGAGTCTTGTACTCGCTTTCAGTGTAGAAAAAATGCAAGAAGCTTCAGAAAGAAGCAGTCATTGCATTTAACAACAAAATCTGCACACACAGTATGCTATGAGCATCCATAGTTCCTCCCGTCCCAGGAACAAAGCATGTTTTGTTTTTGCAGCACATCAGAATTGAGAGTTGAATCTAGGTCATCTTAAACCTAGAGATTTTAAATGCCTGTATGTATCTTACTAAGAATATGTTGGAGGAAAAAAAAAATGCAAGAGGGCTAACACCTATTTCAGAGCACATATTCCTTATTAATCTCCAACTGCAAAAGAACTCTCAATTTTAAAGAGACACCAGCTGCAAGCTCTGCTGTGACATATAAGCAGGGACACAGGACAGGACTGCTAATGTATTTTAGAAAAACACAGGCAAGGCCCTGTCAGTAAGAGCCAAGGTAAAACTCCCCAGAACGACTACACTGCGAGAATCGCCCACTGTCCAGGTCACAGACAACATTAAAAAGTAGGATTTGTTAATTGTGTGTGGAATATCCTGGGTCAGAGAAGTGTTTCTTAATACCTTCAGACTACGCCTCTACGTGCTACCATTAAATTGCTCAAGTACTTGCACAAAGACAAAAATTTGTCATGAGGGCTGGGGAATACTCTAAGGTCTAATGATACAGTAGAGAGCTACCCACCAGAAACACGGGCCATTACTGCCAGACAAAAAGGTTTTTTCAGCAAAATATTCCACTATTTTGTACAATACCTGGCATGATATTTAGCACTAGCAAGAACAACACAATATTTGTTTACACACATTCCAGAATTCATCTTACAGTCACTTTTGCATTTTAGAATCATAGGGTTGGAAGGGCCCTCTGGAGATCATGCAGTCCACCCCCCTGCCACAGCAGGGTCATCTTAGAGCAGGTTGCACAGGAAGCCATCCAGGTGGGTTTTGAACGTCTCCAAAGACGGAAACTCCACCACTTCCCTGGGCAGCCTGTGCCAGGGCTCTGCCACCCTTAAGGTAAAGAAGTTCCTTCTCAGGAACTCTCCTTTAGCTTCCATGCCTAAAACAGCTTTTCTCAAGTACATTTGCAACTCTTCTAAAAGAAAAAGGAATACGCTATCATATTTTTAGGTTAATATTTTAAGCAAACAGGTAAATTTTAGAGCATGCCTTTTCAGCAACAATTAACACTAATATTTTGTTAGCATTCGTCTTACAGGTAGGAGGGACAGTACCTTTACTGTAGGAACATCAGTTCTAGTGAAAAAAAAAACACTCAAGAACATTTATCTTTTTTTTCCTTTTTTTTTTTTTTTTAAGACTACTTTCAAGAGAGTCATACCTGCATCAGATTAAATCTTGCCACCTCATTTATAGGAGCATCAGAAATGATCCCATACTGTTCCGGGTTAACGATTGCAGGACAGATGAAACACGCTAGAAGAAGATCTGTGCACATTGCTCTGACCTCCCCAACCTCCAGCCTGTCTACACACGAGAGCGTTTTGTACATTTGTGACACAATCCATCTCAAGCTGTGAGGAAAACAGTAAGTGTTTTGTTTGAGATAGCCAATGAATTTGTTCACCAGGGTCACCAGTTTGGCCTCATTGGAGTCAACCATCTCTTGGACTTTTTGCTTGAACTTTTCTGTCCCTTTCTCTCCAAATAACTTTTCCTGTTGCACTGGAGAGAATCTCTCAATTAACTTGTTGGGATCAGTTTCCAGGTGGTCTTCATCTTCAACCAGAAGCTGCATGATTGGCTCATGTAAAGTTGCAGTAAGAAAAAGTTTTGCAGAAAAGAGTCCTTCAGAGAAAAGTTTGAATAAGATGCTGAAGGCACAGGTGCCTCGTCTCAGCAGCCGCCTCGGGTTGTCGCTTTCCTTGAGTTCAAATTCTATCAAGTAACGGAGGACCTGGAGGAGGTAGCTCTCATCCTCCTGCATGATGCAATTGCCGTAAATGGAGGTAAAGACTGTGTGAATGACACTCTGAGTGTTGTCCTGGTTGAGCTTCTCTCCAGCAACCAGGCAGGATGCAATAAGCCTAGGGTTCTCTCTCAATCTGTTTAGGAATTCTCCGTAAGCAGTCTCCTGAAATCCCAACTGCTTATAACCATCCACAAACTGCGTGTCCTCCAAGACTTTAGCATGCTGGCAACATTCAGCAGGAGAAGCTTCAGCACTTCAAAGAAAAACATTGAAACAGTTTAAGTAACTCTTAAGCAAACAGACTTCATAAAAGGTGCCACTGGTCAGTCTATTAACAAGACCACCACCAAGGAAAAATGTCTTTCCATATAGTTAATACAAGTGATTTGCAAATTTGGGAATAAGGGGAGCTCGTTCCCATAAACTATGAACAGAAGGAAAACAAACACATATATTAAAAAAGATAGCTTAAACAGCTAACAAGTAAGTTTCAGGTGAGCCAGATTCCCTAGTTGAGATTTGCTTTAAAAGCTTACTATTTTTATGATTAGTACAGCAAAGGACTTCAGATACTAAGTCAAAAATCAGACGTATTTGCTGTAATTCACAAAAGTTTAGGAGCTTGTTCTCCCCTGGACCACCCCCAACCCTCCAAGTCACCTTGTTATGATCAGTCTGTCCAAGTTAATCCTTTGCTGCTTGGAAATCCATGCTGTGCGGTACAGCTTTTCAGCTGTCTTCAATACATCTGCATTGAGCCTTTGAATAAGTTGCTTTTCTGAGTTTACATACAGCCGTTCCTGCTTGAGGTGATGAGCCAGCGTGTGTATATCCAGCTTCACCATCTTGGGCAGTGAGCAGGTGACACAGTACTCACTGAAAGACAGGGAGAAAATGAAACAGGTTAATTCCAAAAAGTTCAGGAACAAATTCTGTCAGCATCAATGAAGTGATAAGCAGGTCATAAACTTAGCCTTAGCAGTAAATACTGCTGTGCCCCTTCCATGTTAGCATATTAATATGTTCTCTCAAATCCACAGCCCATCACTTAATGACAGAGTCACTCTTTCTTAATGCAAGGTTTCCTAATTGCCAATTTCATTAACCCCTTGTTATGTCAGCACATCAGGGACACCTGCATAGTAGTCAATGATATTTTCAACTCACATTCATGAGCTGAAAGAGTAATACAGTACAGCACTACAAAACTCCTCCACCACACCTCCGATACCAAAGATAAAAAAGTGGCCATTACTTGGAGAGATGTCGCCCTTACTACAGTGGAGGTGACGTGAGCTCAGGGAGAGAAAGAGGACTCCAATTCTGACCCACTGCCTGGTGAACAGGCAAAAAGATTTCCATGCTTACTACTTTGTCCTAAAGTGTGCCCACATAACAGTGTGCTATCCAAGTGCTTGGGTGTGGTTATCTCTGGCATCCCAAATGCCCTCTCTCACCTAAAGCATAAGAAGCACCAAGCTCCCAATATTGTTCTTTTCTGAAAAAAAAAAGTAATATTACTAATTTAAAAAAATAAATAAAATCAAGGAGTATCAACACCCAGATAAGGCAGATGTTGCAAATATATCTGGAGACTCTGCTCAACAGTAGAATTCATTCAGAAAAAAAATCCTCAAATATTTAAATTCAGAAGACTATTTCTTTGGGCCATGATCCAAAAATATTGCTTTAAAGAGAAAAAAACTGAAACAACCATAGGCTTTCATAGCACATTAGGGACAAAAAAAACTACACAAACTACTGTTATGTCTCAATGTAACATCGGCTCTAACTTCCTAATTAGAAAACATTGTAGCTACCAGCTAGCAGATAAACAAAGAGCACCATGCTATTGAAAACAAGTTCAAGGAGCTAAACCATTTAAAAATTAACTCTGGGGAAGAAAAAAACCCCATCAATTGCATTAATGCTGGCAAGGGAAGGGGTAGAATCATGCAGATCAGATTATGTTTCCATGGAATTAATGATTAACTGCTCTATGTCTTCTTCCCCACCATAACAAACAGCCATACTAACTAATTTGGGAAGAAAGTGGGTTTGATCAGATATAATCTGTAACAGCTATCTATCAGATATATTGGTAATGCACATATATCAGGGCTGTGAAGGGATGTGATGATGAACCCTTCAAAGCCATGTCACCATTAAACGAAAAACTTCCTTCCCACGACTCCAGAGGAGCCTTGCTTCACAAGACCATTTAGTCCATGCTTGAGAAACTACAAATAATGTACCATGCACTGGCCTAATGCTCTCCCATTTTAGCATTTTAAAGATCTGTGGTTCGCTGCTCAGCGTAGCAGGAGATGATCTTCTCCGAAGAATACAGATTAGCTCCCTAATTAGGCACAGGTTTTACATTTGTTGGGGGGTTTTTTCAGTGCGTGGAGAAAGCCTGATAACCAGGTGCACTGACAACCATCACTGCTCCCTGCATGTGTTATTAAGTTCTTCCATCTAGGTTTTAACCTCACAACCAAAACCCTAGCAGAGACAAAAAGAGATGCTGTCACAAGCCTTTATGCATAAAAAATTGCAATCCTATTACACCTGATGGTTTAAGAGTCATTCCTAGGAAATACAGACAGAAAAATCCTCAAAAAAAAACCCCAAAGCCAAAACAAAAAAACCCAGCAACCCTAATCAGTGGTTACAGCTCGTGCATCCAAAGATAAGATTAAGCAAGGAACTTGAAGGATGCAATCGTTTAGATGTTTTTAACTAGGACAGTCTCAGAGAAATGATTAGAAAAGAAACACTGATGTTACTGCCAAAGTTCTTTGAGAAACAAATAATGAATTCTTGCAACAAATTTATTTTTAGTCACAGAATTTTACGGCTCACAAGAAAGACAGCATTAAACTTGATACTGCCTGTAAACACAGTAATAACTAGTTATTAGGCTATGAGCTATTGATATCAGCCAGGTAAAAGAAGTTGCATCCACAAAAATATACATATACGAGATCTGCAGAACCACATTCTGTCTTTTCAGATGCTTTCTGCTGTAAGGCTGTACTTAAGAGTTGCTCATAGTTTATCAAACCTTTACAGTTTTAGTTGACATTTTTCATTTTAAGGTGTCCACCCACAAGCTCCACTTTTCCGGACAGAAAGTTAGTCCCAGCGGTTCTCCTATTTGTGAGCAAGTTTGGGGAAGGAACAGGGGACCCACATGGGGTACCCTGTGTGAACAGCCTGTTGACTTCACCTGCGTTCCTATGCCTTTGCCTTGACAAATTTCAAAACAAGTTTCTATTTTTGTGTCACTCGTTATAAACACATTTAACTGTAGACAAGCCGATTACAAGGCTTCTGAGGCATCTCTTATACTTACATGTTATTTCTCTCACTGTTTTGCTCAGTGTCTTTTAATTTTTTTACTAGAGAAGATGTTTTCAGCATCAGGGATGGACTAAGTGCTCTGACACCCTTCAGCCCCTGAGGAAAAGCTATTCTTTTCTCCCCTGGTCCACAGGTGGGAGCGAACTCCAGCCAGCAAAAGAGACAAAGGTGGCCTGAAAGCAATATACTTTTTCTGGTAAGTTAAAGTTAAATTGCTAGTAACCTTTTCTGGAGTTATGGACAATAAAAAAAAAAATAAATCAGTTAATAGTCAGAAAGCAAATAAGACTCCCCCACTGCAGAGTCCTAATACACACGCATATAATCCACCTATCCAGCAAGCAAAAAGAGCAACAGAATAGTAGAAAAGGTCAGATTACTGCAAAACAATATTGTATCATTTGTGATGCTACATGAAAAAAAAAGAGACAGTATGGGCCTCGCACATCCTCAGAAAGTGAAGTTACCACCTAACATGCAAATGATTTGGGCATTTCTTTGTGACAGAGCATCACAGCAATCACAGACACAGTTACTCACTGACTAACTGTGAGAAGTTGTACACTGCTGTGCATTTTAATTTTTCATAAACTAATTACGACCATGAACTTCAGGCCCAAAACAAAACAAGGATACGAGGACTACCATTACCTGCATCTGCACTTCTAAATATACTGGTCCCATGACTACTTGATAATATCCTATCAGTTGGCCACTACCCACGTGTCTGTCTTATCTGTCTCTACTACAGAACAGCAGAAATAACAAAAGCAAGAAGAGAATTGATTTGGAACTGAACCACAGCAGGTTAATAAGTACCACTGCTTTGTCAAGAACTATGAAAATCCACAGGATTTTCCTGTAGATCCACAGCAAGTCAACTGCAGAACAGCAGTTTTCACCCTATGTACAAGAAGAAGGGATCAGCAGTGTCTCTGCTATAAAGAGGAATGCTTCATTCACCATTTACCAGCTTTTAAAACCAAATTATTCAGAAGTCACACAAGTAAAGCAAGCAACGCTGCAAACAACTTTGTCTTTGCCTTTAGTTTCTGGCAGACATTTGAGAACATCAGAGATGTAAAGCAGGTAGTTTAATACACACGGTACTTCAGCAGGCTTCAGACAGGCACTAAAGAAAACCTGCAGCATAGTAAAGAAACCCCAAAAAGCCTAGCTGAGCAAGATGCACACACTATTACTCTATTCAGATACTGATAACCATTAACACAGCCTGTCTATGTCTATTGTATCGCTAGCACACCTACGTAACACGCACTGCTCCCCTCCAAAACCCTCTTCCCTTTATGATCAGCATGAAAAGACAACATTTGCATTCTCTGACCTTCCTAGGCTACACAACACTTGCTCCATGCCGGCACTCAGGACAAGAGCTGTAGAAGCAATTAGCCACAGTTACGTATTCAGTAACACACCACAGAAGGCAGCATTAGAGCAGAGCAAGTGGCAGCAGCTTCAGCTGGTACTAATTCCAGAAACTTGTCAGATTACCTTATCAGTTTCTCGTAAACAAAAAGGTGCCCTTAATTATCCAATTACCTGGTTTGTGACTACCATGTACCATACTTGAAATAATAGGTATCTGTACATAGGTGTATAAAGGAGACAGTTTAGGAAATGTAGATATCCAACAGTCTGCTGTGGATGAAGAAACAACAGGTATTAAATAGCTCCCACTATGTGCAAATTATTTTTCAATCCTGGCAATTTCATTTTGATATGAAAACATTTCAATTTTTTGTCAGTTATTTCAAGACTGCTTAGTAACCCACCAAAAGTTGTGACATGGTAAAAGAAGCTTAGCACAACTCAAACAATTTCACTTTGTGATGCTCCACCATATCAACAACAAAGACTGCATGACCTGACAGCATCTAAGATGCTCTGCAAGCAGCACGACTCAAGTTTGTTCAGAGCCCAAGACAATCTATGCCTTTGATGAACACAGGACATAGACTGCTTCCTACGTTTAGAAGTCCTGGAAAACACTGCATTTAATCTTTGGGTACTGAACTAAGCTTACAAAGTATGTGGTTTTGTACTGTGGCACACAGGAACAAAAAACATCTCCATCGAATATTTCTGCAATTCAGTTGACAGAAAAGAGATTAAGCAAAGTAGTAAATACTGCTAGTACACCAGATTCTTCTTCCTCCTACAGTGTTTCCTGCTCAGGGTTATTTGCTCCTCCTGAGTCTCGCTAAGCAAGACTCAACTTCCAAAGCAAGTTTGGGCAGATCTAACGTAGGCAGGGCAGGGCAAGGCAAAACTGAAATCACTCCGTCTTACTGAAAAATAATTCCTAGGTGAGTTTGAATAGCTTCCGTGCTAATCCATCCCAGATGAAGCACTTCTTTCTTTGTTAATATTTATAGTAATAACTAACAAGCCTTATTTCTTTATATAAGCTAACAACCTATCTCCCAAAGTTGAGCTAAAAAAATCTATTTTTCAGTAGGATAGTTCACCATGACCTAGGAGTTATCTGCTGAACTCTCATGTTACAATACCTGACATCTCAAAACATGCATGCAACATACAAAATGCACTTCAATTTGCTACATTCAACTCTCTAATCAAAATTAATAAGAAACTCATACCTCAAGTTTGTTTCTGCCCAGTGGCTGCTCTGCTGCTAGCACTGAACAGTCTATCCAGCAACATTTCTGTGCACCTTGCTTCTCACACCCCTTAACAGAACTTACCAGTAATGCACAGGATCAGTTGGCTATTAAACTACCTATTATGGTATTAAACTATCTATTATGGTATTACTGTGTTGTGTAAAATCAACAAAAGCATACAGCCACGCTAAAATCTACTCCAGCTGCTCATGATGCTAGAAAGAGTTCCCCTTGTGTAAGGAGTTGACTAATAAGACTTTTAGTCAGAAGACGTGCAGAACTCGAAGCTGCTCAAACTGACAAAAACAACCTGTTCCCGGAACCTTCTCTCAAGACCAGCTCCCGTCTTCGCTGTTAAACATCCCCTCAATGGTCCACCATGAAGGGCAGCTGCTATTAAGGATAGAGTACATTCTCCAGGACCTGACAAATCTCACATCAAAACCCCCATGTGCAGCATCTTAAATATTTTGGAACCCTCCACGGCAGCAGCATTTTAGAAGTCCATTTCCTAAAATCACCATCCTGCTGCTTTTACCGAAGCACAGTATTTCAGATTTCACGTACTGTCTGTACCATTCTCCCCTCCATCATCTTCAAATTGCAGCTCTACTTGCGAGGCAAGTGCGTTGTCCACAAAAATAGCATTCTACCTATCAGTAAGTGTAGTGTCACATGCTGGGTTTGAGAGCTTAATCGCAATGGCTCTCTTCCTTCAGAGCACAGTATCGTGACTTTGCAAGAAAAAAGACAGATACCCGCTTGATCAAGCTCTTCAGCACTGAGGGCCGATTAGTAACAAAAAAGGGAAGTCACCATACTCGCAAAGTTATGTGTTTTTCCCCTGAAAAACCAAAGGGTTTTGTCAGGCCCCGGGGCCGGCGGGCGGGCTGCGGCCTCGCCTTCCTCCCCCTCCCCGCTCCTCCTCCTCCTCCT
>VXBO01009025.1:439786-450801 GCA_013400135.1 Rhinoptilus africanus
TTGTCCACAAAAATAGCATTCTACCTATCAGTAAGTGTAGTGTCACATGCTGGGTTTGAGAGCTTAATCGCAGTGGCTCTCTTCCTTCAGAGCACAGTATCGTGACTTTGCAAGAAAAAAGACAGATACCCGCTTGATCAAGCTCTTCAGCACTGAGGGCCTATTAGTAACAAAAAAGGGAAGTCACCATACTCGCAAAGTTATGTGTTTTAAACCTGCAAAACAGGAAAGCCATAAAGGAGAGACGGCAGCAACATTCAGGCCGAGAGCGACTCCTTGCCCAATCCCACAGCGCCCGAGAGGGCCCCAGCCGCCAAGCGCTTCAATTTTTCGAATACCTCCGCAAACCTCAAGAACTACCGGTTCCCGGACACTACCATGGCAGGTAGGGCTGGCTCCGGCTGACAGAGAAAAAAAAAGGCACAGATAAAAAAACACGCGAGGAAACCTTACGGCCAACTTCGCTGGGTCGNCTGGGACATGTAGTCCCCTCCACCGGGGCCACGGAGTCCCTTTGGCAGGCGACATAGGAGTCCCTCAGCCGGGGATATGGAGTTTTTGGCTGGGGCCGGGCGGAGCGGGGACGGATGGCGGAGCTCTGCTCGGCCGTCGGCCCCGGCCCCGGCCCCGGCCCCTGCCTTTAGATGTTGTGTTGGTGGGGTTTGTGTGGTTTTTTTTTCCAATCCCTGTTGTAGAGGTAGCTTAGGGAGCTGGCACTTAGCAATAGCACATGCCTATACAGAATCGTCCAGGTTGGAAGGGATCTTTGAGATCATCAAGTCCAACCATCAACCCAACGTTGACAAAACCATCACTAAAACATCTCTCCAGGGATGGTGATTCCAACACTTCTCTGGGCAGCCTGTCCCCGGGCAGTGTTTGATAAGCCTTTCGGTGAATAAATTTTCCTAATTTCCCATCTAAATGTCCCCTGGTGCAACTTGAGGACATTTCCTCTTGTCCTATCGCTTGTTAATTGGGAGAAGAGACCGACCCCCACCTCACTACACCCTCCTTTCAGGGAGTTGCAGAGAGCGACAAGGTCTCCCCTCAGCCTTCTTTTCTCCAGATTAAACAACCCCAGCTCCCTCAGTTGCCCCTCCTAAGACTTGTTCTCCAGACCCCTCACCATCTTCATTAGGACACGCTCTACAATCTCAATGTCCATCGTGCATTTCATCTCCAGGTGCATTACCAACAGGTAAGATCCGTAAGTGTCAGTCATTAAAGTGGGCCAAAAAGCAAGGCAAAAGTTGTTAATAAGCAGGTATGCCAAGTGCAAAAGCAGGCCTGCATGTGGTGCAATCTAGTTTAGAGAACAGCAATTGCTTCATCATAAATAGCAACACGCCACTTCAGCCTAAGCCGTGAATAATGCAATACAGTCACAATGATTTCCACTCTGCCCCTCTTTTTGAGGTTCTCAGAAAACATCCATCTCTCACTGGCACGCGAGAGGCCCTGGCACAACCACGCAGGGGCTCAGGCTGACAGAAGAACGCGGTAAGGTCACAGCGTGACTGATCTGCAGGGACGGGATGGGGATGGACGCCAAAGCCACAACTCCCAGCACATGTGATTGCTCCTCATAACACACTTCAGTCAAACATCATGCCCAGTAGAAATACGAGGGAAAACTAAGGAGTAGAACATACTTTACTACATGAAAATTTGTCCCAACAAAGGATTTAAGAAGCCTGTTCTCTGAGGGTAGAAAAAAAAGATAGCTGGAGACACAGAAGCAGCATTTGCAGCCTGCCGGTAGCACACAGCTCCCGAGGAGAGGGACGCCTCGTCACAGCACACATCAGCAGGGGACAGAGGCTCCAGATGTCACCCAGTGCTGCCAGCCCTCCAGGATGGAGGAGGTCCCAGGCACCCTGTGAAGAAGGGCACAGTATCCAGGCGTGATGGTGACTTCAGTGGGAAAGGGACACTTCCGCAGCCACCACGGCTGCTTGCTTTTTATGTCCAAGTCATCTGCAAAGCTCTTCCCAACAGGCAACTCAAAACAAAAGCCAAACATTTACACTTTCTACCTCTCACTCTCCAAAACATTGTCTATGTGCCTTTTTCTTAACTGACACAGTTACTGCCCTGAATTCTCATCTCTGATAAAAGAGAATGTCTTACGTAATTGAATTTTTAATATCCAAATAACATTTTAGAAACGACTATGTCAAACTGAAATATAACAAAAAAATGTTCACCAAGCCCAAACCCACAAGATGCCAGCAAACTGTTACGTCAGGTAGCACACAGCCAGCTGTCAGGCTGTGTTCCTGGAGTCCCAGCAGTGAGCGCTGTATTTACCACAGCACTGCCCCTAGAGCACTGAGGGAATCCAGCCCAGGGCCTAGAAGTGTGAAGCTGCCCTGTCCGCATGAGGTTTTCTAAGAAGAAATAAAACACTTACATTATCTACAGTTCTCAGGACACATAGCTATACTAGGAGATGATTCTCTTCCCAGGAATAAGCTCAATAATTTGCATCAGACACCTCAGGATTTTTAAGGTGAGAAAATCAAATGAATGAGAACATAATGCAGATATAATTAAACAAACAAAACCCACAAACAGATATCAAGGACAAAAAATAATGTTCAAAATAGAAAAGGCAGTATCAAGATCAAAATGGCATTTCTAGATGTGAGTTGAGCAACAACGAAGTCTTTTGACAATGTCTCACTTTGTAATCGTAAGATATCCAGGCAGCTGGGCCAGGCCCTGCTGGCACAGAAGGGAACTTTAAAAAAGTCACTTACACTTGCAGAATGCTGCCTGAACAAGCTGGTCTCTCTCTCTCTCTCTGTTTGTGACCACTTTTTAATATTACAGTTACCTGAAATTATTATTATTAGATCTTAGATCTGATACCATCCAAAGGTGAATGAACAACTCTAAGTTCTCACGCCATTTTTCACTCTAAACTTTCGGTTTATTTTGGAGTTCCGTAGTTGTAACTTTTGGTTTAAACTGTGATTTTAAATATAAGCAGGTAGATCCCATACGTACACATGATCCACAGCTATATAAGCCAACGGATGGCAGAGATGCAGCCAGGCCTGTCCCCCACACAACGTAGGGGTGGCCGGGGTACATCTACCATCCTAAGGACTGTGCCTTCACCTTCCTGGGGAGTTTCCCATGCCAAGAAGCCAAGGGGCTGATGTAACCCTGTGCAGTGAGTTACATCTGAGTGAGGACATGGTGACTCAGTGTCCAGACAATACGGTTCAGAAGGTGGCCAAGCGCCTTCCTTGAGAGACCTGCTGGCTCTCTGGCTGGGGCCAGAGGGAAGCACAGCGTGCCTGCCCAGGGACTGGCCCCACACGGCTCTGGCGCACATGGGGACACCTGGGTTTCCTGAGGGGTGGCCGCCCACATGATAGCCTTGTCCCCATGCTTCCCTGGTGCTCAGGGACGGGGGCTAACGGTGCCTGCCTGCCGGCGCAGAGGCGCACAATGCCAGGTCGTGTTGAGCTTCTCATCCACCAACACCCCCAAGTCCTTCTCCTCAGGGCTGCTCTCCAGCCATTCGCCCGGCCTGGATCCGTGCTGGGGATTGTCCCGACCCTACATAATATAGAGGCTTACCGCAGGAGGCTCACACAGGCCCACCAGAGGGATGTGTCCTCCCAGCCCGGGCCTGGCCCCGGCCATGGCCGCCGGGGGCCCCCGCCGCACCGTACCTCCCTCAGCGGCTCCCGGGGCGCCCCCCACAATGGCGGCCCCGGCCCTCCGGGCCCGTCACCATGGAAACTTCCAGAACGTCCCCCGGGCCCTGCCGCGGCCCCGCCGTGACGGCCGCCTCCAGCCAATGGGCTCGCTCCGCTTGGCTCAGGCTTCCCCGTTGATAGGCCCGCGACGCCTGCGGGGTGAACCAATGGGGTGGCGGGAGGGGGGCGGGCGACGCATGTCAGAGAGGCTGCCTGATTCTCGCCAATCACGGAAGGCCAGCTTACTAGCCGCCAACCAATGGGGAGGCTCCAGCAAGGGCTCCGCAGCCAATGGCGAGGCTCCACGAAGGAGTAACGGAAGGTATATAAGGGCGGGCGGCGCGGCCTGGCCCGCAGCAGCGAGGGGTGCGGCGGCGGGTCGGTGACGGTAAGCGCGGCGGTGCGGGCCCGGTGCGGCCTGGCCTGGCTGGGGGAGGGGGGGCGGCGGCNCGGGGAAGGAAGAGGGGGGCGGGCCCCAACGCCGCCTGACCGCTCCGGAACCCCGCAGCGTGGGCGTCTTCAAGAATGGCCGGGTGGAAATCATCGCCAACGACCAGGGGAACCGCATCACGCCGTCCTACGTGGCATTCACGCCCGAGGGGGAGCGCTTGATCGGGGACGCCGCCAAGAATCAGCTTACATCCAACCCTGAGAACACCGTGTTTGATGCCAAGCGGCTCATCGGCCGTACCTGGAACGACCCTTCCGTGCAGCAGGACATCAAGTACCTGCCGTTCAAGGTGCGGTCTCGGGGGGAAGGATNTGCGGCCTGGTCTGGCCGGGGGAGGGGGGGCGGCGGCGGCGCTGCCGGCCGCGCACGTGGCGCCTCCATTTTGTGACCGGTGGATTCCCGGCAGGGCGGCGCGGGCGAGCGGTCGATATGAAGCACCNCAGATTTTTTTTAATAGCCCTGCAGTTCACTAACCCTCCTGAGAGGGTTGGGGTGCACTGATGTGGCTGTGGCATAAGACAACAGTTCCGTGGGTTTAGCTAGCATTTAAATCGTGTCATGTTTAATATAGAGGCTTTGATTAGTCTTCAGAGAGAAAGAAATACTGGGACAAGTGATAATAATTCTATGAGGTTTTAAATAGGACAGTGTACATTGTTCTATATGTTGTTCTTACCAGGTTGTTGAGAAGAAAGCCAAGCCCCATATTCAAGTCGATGTTGGAGGTGGACAGACAAAAACATTTGCTCCTGAAGAAATTTCTGCTATGGTCCTGACAAAGATGAAGGAAACTGCAGAGGCTTACCTGGGGAAGAAAGTAAGTTCGTGAGTGCTACCAGTAAGAACTTTTAAGCAGCAGCTTTACAAAACTAAAGATGGGTGGGCTGAATCTGTGGACTGATGTTGCAATCAGTTCAGTGCTGTTGGCCCCTTTGGCAGCCCAGTGCGAATGGGCTTAGCTGGGGTTTTATCTCTGTTTAAAGAACAATGGGTTGCTTGTTATCAGCATTGCTATGGCTATTTACAAGCTATGTGCTTTTCTACATTCCTGTAACAAAACTGTTCCTCTTACTTAGGTTACCCATGCTGTTGTTACTGTGCCGGCCTACTTCAATGATGCTCAGCGTCAGGCTACAAAGGATGCTGGTACCATTGCTGGGTTGAATGTGATGAGAATCATCAATGAGCCGTAAGTAGCCTAAGTTGTGCTGCTGGCTGGGGAGGGGGGGCTGCCAGTCACAGTTTTCTGAACAGGCTGTTCCCTGTACAGAACAGCTGCTGCCATTGCCTATGGATTGGACAAGAGAGAGGGTGAGAAAAACATCCTCGTGTTTGACTTGGGTGGTGGAACTTTTGATGTCTCCCTCCTCACCATTGACAATGGAGTCTTTGAAGTTGTGGCTACTAATGGTGACACTCATCTGGGTGGAGAAGACTTTGACCAGCGTGTTATGGAACACTTCATCAAACTCTACAAGAAGAAAACTGGAAAAGATGTCAGGAAGGATAACAGAGCTGTGCAGAAGTTAAGACGGGAAGTGGAGAAAGCAAAGCGAGCCTTATCATCTCAGCACCAGGCTAGAATTGAAATAGAATCCTTCTTTGAAGGAGAGGATTTCTCAGAGACACTTACTCGGGCCAAGTTTGAGGAGCTGAACATGGTAAGTTTAGAAAGGTAAAGTTGCATTGCCTCAGCTCTAGGTTGGAGACTTGTCAGCACGTGGTAGTTCATGCTGTGACACTGTGCTTTGGGGTATAAATAACTGCTGCTTGCACTAAACACCAGGCAGCTGCTCCTTGCAAGGGTGGCCGGGGCTGTGTATTTAATGACAGCTGAGGTCTCATCAAGGCTGGTCACAAGCCAGTTGATGTTCTTCCTCTGTAGTGGTTGTCCTTTCTACCCTGGGGCCGTGCAATTCAGAGGCTAGGCATGTGGGAATACAGTCTTACAGTCCTGGCTTGTTTTTTGTCTTCCTAGGACCTGTTCCGTTCCACTATGAAGCCTGTTCAGAAAGTTCTGGAAGATTCTGACCTGAAGAAGTCTGACATTGACGAGATTGTTCTTGTTGGTGGCTCTACTCGCATCCCCAAAATACAGCAACTAGTTAAAGAATTCTTCAATGGGAAAGAGCCTTCTCGTGGCATTAACCCAGATGAGGCTGTGGCCTATGGTGCGGCTGTCCAGGCTGGAGTTCTCTCTGGCGACCAAGATACAGGTAACTGCACCTTCGCAGCCACTTCAAGAGCATTGACTCTGAATCGTGGATACTGCTTATTGGCAAATGCAGTAGAACTTATTTGCCAGGCCTTTAGAAGCTTGATGCCTCTGGAGGCCTTGGGACCTGTGTTCCTTTCAGGTTGAAATCATGTCAGTCTTACCCTTGGTCTGTTACAGGTGACTTGGTGTTGCTTGATGTCTGTCCTCTGACGCTTGGCATTGAGACCGTCGGGGGTGTAATGACTAAGCTGATCCCAAGAAATACTGTTGTTCCCACAAAGAAGTCTCAGATCTTCTCCACAGCTTCTGACAATCAGCCAACTGTGACAATCAAGGTCTATGAAGGTAAGTGTCAGCTGTGGTGGCCCATGTGACAGCTGGAATCTGTCTATAGGGCTTTCATGCTTGCTACTATCTGGTCACAAAGGCTGTAGATGATTACAGGTGCTTATGGCTATCTCCTTATGGAAGAGAGCTTGGTAACAGTGATAAGTGGTACCTCTCTGAAGCTGCTCTGATTTGGGCTTCTGTTCCTAACCTTTTTCTCCCATGTGTGTTTTCCATGGTTGCAATTCTGAAGAGCTCTTCAGACTATGAGGCCAGTGTAGGGTGTCTAGATGGGTGTCAGGTTGAAATTAAACCCTTGCCTTTAGAAAGTGTGTGGCTAGTGGTTGCACAGAGTACAAGCCACAGCTAGGAAAGAAAGAAACCTTGTCTAATTGTGTTTTCTAGGTGAGCGTCCCCTCACCAAGGATAATCATCTTCTGGGAACTTTTGATCTCACTGGAATCCCTCCTGCCCCTCGTGGTGTCCCCCAGATTGAAGTTACCTTTGAAATAGATGTGAACGGAATCCTCCGTGTCACAGCTGAAGACAAGGGCACCGGGAACAAAAATAAGATCACAATTACCAACGATCAGAATCGGCTGACGCCAGAAGAGATTGAGAGGATGGTTAATGATGCTGAGAAGTTTGCAGAGGAAGACAAGAAGCTCAAAGAACGCATTGACTCCCGGAATGAGCTGGAAAGCTACGCCTATTCTCTGAAGAACCAGATTGGGGACAAAGAGAAGCTGGGGGGTAAGCTGTCATCTGAAGACAAAGAAACAATAGAGAAAGCAGTAGAGGAAAAGATTGAGTGGCTGGAAAGCCATCAAGACGCAGACATTGAAGACTTCAAAGCAAAAAAGAAGGAGCTGGAGGAAGTTGTTCAGCCAATAGTCAGCAAGCTCTACGGCAGCGCAGGCCCTCCCCCTGGGGAAGAGGAAGCAGCAGAGAAGGATGAGTTGTAGATACTGGTGGCATCTCCGAATGTTGTGTGTGTATATATTGGACTCAGGAACACTTGTTTAAAATATTGAACTCTTAATTTGGAATGTAACTTTGAATCTTCACTCGTGAGTGGAGCTGGAAACGCTAGCCCAAAGTGGCTGTATACTGCTTTTCGTTAGCAGTTGCTTGATGTCTGGGGGGTAAGGGTAGCGGGGGGGAGTGTAAATGCTGAACAGGGTTAGAAGTATTGGCAGCGGAAGCGTTCTATTTAACATGGTCATGTGAGTTTGGTGTAGAACTTTTCTACCTGAAGTGACCACAATAAATTTGTTATTTACACTGGACTCTGTTCTAGTTTTGTTTTCCGTGCCCTGGTTACAGCAGTGAGTTCTAACTGGCCTGAAGGAGAGGATTTGGATCAACTGCTCTCCCCTGAGCTGGGGGTGCTGCTGGGGGAACTGGACTTCAGCCTGTTCCGGGAGCTGCAAACAGCCCCCAGGCTGGGGTGCTTTCACAGCTCCCTCCTATGAGCCTCTTGCTGGAGCAGCAGGTTCTCAGCCCAAGCTCATGGTGCAAACTTGTAAGAGGAGACTGGGCTTAATTGTAAATTCCTCCAGTATTAGAACTATTGTTAGGGTCTGACATGAGACCACTGACCTGTGTTCTGAAGACTATACCTAATAAATGTTTTTTAAAAAAAAAATGAATTGGAGCAGTTAATTTACTGTGATCCCTACCCGGTCCCTGGGATTAGAGAAGAAGCAGGAGCTCTTGTACCATCTGCTAATACTGCCTTAAACCCACTTGTTGCTTTCATTTTCCCTGGTGTGGGGGACAACTCTTTTTGCTTTTCATTCACTCATTTTTAAGGCAGTAGAAGCTAAAACTCTAAACCCTCCCCCCAAAAGCCTTTTTCTCCAGCCACCACCGTGGCTTTGTGGATAGAGGCATTCCTGTAGCCAGCAGTATGTGTGTTTGTTCCTCGGGGAAGCTGTCTAGGGATGGCACAAACCATTCCAGCAACCTGCAGCGCAGTGAGGGGCTATAAATGCCGTACCCTCTGCAGGCTGCCTACGGAGAACATGCCAGTACCCTGGGGGCACATCGTCACAGGGCCATCCATTTGAGGGCAAGAGTTCGTTTATTGGAAAGAAGAATTAATGTAATCCAACAGTACTATAAAAACTACATAGAAAAGGCTGGTGGGGTGTGGGCGGCAGCTCCGCTACTCGATCAGACTGACCACGCAGTCCCCGTGTATCTGCCCCTGCATGTCCATCCCACCAAATACTAACAGGAGATGCACAACTGCGGCTTCAGTGCACCCCTCCTGCTCTGGGCTCCCCTGCAGGGGCTCAGCTGTGTCACCCGCTGCCACACTCAACTCTTGCCCAGCTTCGCCTTCCCAGGTGACGGCTCCCGTGCCTCCGCTCATCCCAGCCCGCCAGGGGATGACACACATGGCATGGTCCAGCCGCCCCGCAGGCAGAGGGGATTCAAACTGCAGGAGCGTCCACTGCTGCTTCTCTGCAGTGTAAAGACACACATTCATGTCCTGAAGTGTAGCTTCACAGGCTTAAAAAGCATGCTGAGACAGTGACATCATTAATGAGATTAGTTTTCAACATCACAGAGCATTTAGGCTTGTGCTGGTGTAACTCCGGTGCAACAATAATGACTGCCAGGGGGGTGATGCCCAGGAACTGAGGGGGGAATGCATTTTCCAGCAGACCAGTTCCTCGTTCCCCAGCTGAGACAGGTCTCCCTACCTGTGTGATACTTGTACGTAGTATCCAGTGTCCCGTCTGGACCTATTCCACCAAAAATGTACCAGTGGTCCTTAAACACAGCTGACGAGTGGGATGCCCGTCCTCCCGGGATGTCACCGGTGGCTGGTATCTTAACCCACCTCATGTCATCTATTGGAAAAAAAGAACGTGTCTGTGGTTAGGCATTATAAAAAAGCCACAAGTTTTGCTGTTTTAAACAAATAAGGGTAATATTTTAAGCACTGAAGAAGTAATCTTTTAGAAAAAAGCCCCCCAAACCAACACATCACACAAGAGCTATTGCTCCACAGTACCTATGTCCATACTTACTTATATCAATGCAGAACAGATCGCTGTAAAAAACATCACCAGCCAAACCTCCATGGACAAAGAGTTTGGTCCCGACTGCAACCACAACGTGTCCCTGCCGAGGAGAGGGGGGATCCCCCTGAGTATCTGGTTGGGACCAGGTCAAGGTGGCTAAAAATGGGAGCACACATGAATTAGGAAGAAAACTCTGGAAGCTCTAAAACCAGCAATGCCAGGGCCCTGCTGAGGCTTCCTAAGGAAGCACCTCCAGTGGGGTCAGAGTTAGTGCCACACCAAGCTTCTCCGATGGAGCTCTTTCTGTTCTTTGGGTCACCCAGTAGCAGGAAGGATGAATTTAAACTGGAAAGCAAACCCTTTCTAGTGCACGCGGGGCTGCAAGAATGAACAGGACAGCTCTGGCAGTATGCGAGCAGCACAGAGTGATGCCACCAGGAAAAGGAATTAGCTGTTGGGCAAATGTGACAAAGCCATTCCCACCTCTCATGGCGTTTCTCAGCCCAGAGATTTACACTGCCATTTTGGCCCAAAGTCCCAGTGACTACATAAAAATAAGGGCATGTCAACAGCAAGGAACATCCACTCATCCATTTAGACTCGTAGCCAAAGCAGGGGCACAACATTCCCATGGCTTTGACTGAATATGGGGCACAGACCTCCTGTCCAGCAGCGGATGGATTCCGCCCTTTGGCAGAACAGCCCTTCATGGGCCCCGAGGTACCTGTGTCAAACACGTGAAGCCGCTGGTCTTGGACCGGTTCTGCTCCTTTATCTCCCCCTCCGAACACGTACAGACGGTCTCCTACAGCTGCCGAGGAGGTGTGAAAGGTCCTGGGCAGCGGCTGCACCCCGCTCACTTCGGGACTCTCCCAGGTTCCTATTTCTAAGACAATTGATTAACAAAGCAACCAACACGGTAACGGCAGCCAGGCTGCACTCCCCTTCCCGAGGGACAGCCGCCGTGGAGGCAGCTGCTCCCCCCCCAGCACGGCCGCCTCCCTGCAGCCCCGCACCGGTGGCCCCAGCGGGTCGAGTGCCGAGGCCGGGACCGGAGGGGAGCCGCGGCTCGGGACTCACCCGGGTCCAGCACCTGGACGCAGCTCCGGTTCCCCGCCGGGTGGGCGCCGCCGAAGACCCAGAGGCGCGGAGGGGCGGCGGCGGGCAGGAACGTGGCGTGCTCGTAGCGCGGCCGCAGCCCGCTCCAGCCGGCGGCGGCCCAGCGGTACGCGCCTGCGGGCGGCGGAGAGCGCGGTCGGTAG
>VXBO01009025.1:455454-477525 GCA_013400135.1 Rhinoptilus africanus
TAAAAATACATTTAAAAAATACACAAACCTGCTACAGCGGTTGAATTTGTACATTAAAATGATTGTTCTGATCTTTTTTCAGATACTTTGTATTTTTAATAAAGTCGTGCCGTACGTGAGCCCTCCCGGGGGGCGGGGNGGCGCCGGTAGCCGGACTCCCAGCCGCCCCGCCGCGGGGGCCGCGGGGTCGGTAGGCGCCAGCCGGCTCCTGCGCCGGTGCGCGGCGGTACCGGCGGTACCGGGGCCGCCGAGGGGCCGTTTGCCTCCTTGACTGCCGCGCCGCACAGGGGACGCGCTGCGGGCCTTCCACGCCGCCCTCCGGAGCTCCCCGGGCAACGCCAAGAGCCAGGCGATGAAGGTAACGGGGCGGGGGGGCGCCCGGGGGGCGACGGGCCGGGACCCCCCACAGCCGCCCTCCTCCTCCTCCTCCTCCGGGCCTTGGCGCCGCCCCGCCCCCCCGCGCCTGCTGTGTGTGTCCAGCACAAACCTTGGGATCGCTTCCAGCTTTGCTGTCCTCACCTTACTCCCCTTTCCTTGTCTCCGCAGGAGCAGGCCCAGGGAACCATGCTCAAAGTTCTCACGTCTTTTAAAAGCAGCGAAATAGAACAAGCGGTGAATTCCTTGGACAGGAACGGCGTCGACTTGTTAATGAAGTACATCTACAAAGGGTTTGAAAAGCCGACAGAAAACAGCAGTGCAATATTACTGCAGTGGCATGAAAAGGTACGTGTTCGGTGCTCCCTTGGCCCAGCCGCGCTCCCCAGAGCGCCCGTGGCAGGGGCTCGCCCCGGCTGCACCCTGCTCTCCTGGAGCCGGGACTCATGGAGCCTTTGCCTGTATTTCGGACCTCNNATTTCGCGCGTGGCCCGCGGCAGGGGGAGAGGCGAGACGGGGGGCAGGGCAGCGTGTGCGGGAGGCGCTACATCACGCCTCCGTGTCCGCTGCGTCGGCGGCCCCACCGCGGAGAAGGGGCTGGGAGCGGGGCTGCGGTTGAACGGCGCGGCTGGCGGCCTCCCTTTGCAGCCGAGTGTTCGGCCGAGGGTGCTCGGGCTGGCTCAGGCCTCGCGTACGGAGTCACAGACGGGGAGGGCTGGAGGGGCCCCTCGGAGACCAGCCAGCACGGGGGTTTGGCCGGCAGCACGTGTGCCGCAGGTTTGCTGCAGGGTTTAGCAATCCCGTTTGGTTTGTGCAGGAGAAGCTTCTGAGATCTCCAAAGGATTCTGCTGGGATACGGATCGGTCCTCTCGTGCGTCCCCTGCCCGTTGTGAGACGGGGGCAGGATGTGTCCGTCAGCTGATGGCTGAACGTTCCCTCTCTGTGTGGGGTGGGGCACATGGAGCAGCTGCTTGGTGCCACTGCTCCCGGCAGGAATCCCAGTGAAATCCTCCCAGCCGCAGGGGTTTAGCTGCAGCACTGGCTGTCGCTGCTCCTCCTTGGAAAAACGATCCCGGGAATGCTGCAGCTCCCTGTGCCGCCAGCGCGGTCGCAGTGCAGCCGGCTGCTGGGGTCGTTTCACAAGGGACAGGATTGTTCCTGTCATGCGGAGACAGAACTTGTGTGGGGCGACTCCAGCTCTCGGCAGCTGTCGCCGGCTTGGCAGAACCTGGGCGGCAGGAGGAGGGAATCTCTCAGGACAGCAACGGACATGTTTCTGCTTGTTGTTTTTTCTTTTTTTTTCCTATTGTTTCCTCTGGAGGATGTTTTCAGGTAACCGTGGGTGGGTGCTCCCAGTGCATAATGTTACCCAACACCGCCCTGACTGGGAAGGTGGCAGCGCCCAGAGCACGCAGGCACACCTAAAGCATCTCCTCCTCTTTGCTTCGAAAGGAGCGAGGCAGGTCCGCGGTGGGCAGGGCAGGGCTTACACCTTGCTTGTGTTCTGCGTTTCGGCGGTACCGGTAGGACGGGACGTGTGGCTCAGCGAGGCTACAGCTGCTCAGTGGTGGTACTGGTCTGTCCGCTGGGAAAGGGCTGTCCCCGTGGATCAGGTCTGGTAACTCGGGAATGTTTACACGCGTAGGTTTTGCTCCGAGCGGGCGCCTTGCGAGGACAGCGAGGTGTCTCATCCGCTCATCGTTGTTCTCATTTCATGCACCGCAGTAGCCACTGGGCTGTATCTGAATCGTGGCTGCAAAGTAAACACGCCTCACTCTGAGCAGTCAGCCTTAATATTTATTTTTTCATAATCACATCCATCTACAAGTCGTAGACTTTAGAAGGATTCGTTATTTACACCGAGGGATGCAAACAAAACTGAAGCGAGCCCTTCCCCCTCTCCTATTTGGGGATAGGGGAGGTGAGACGCTGCATCGCCAGTGACACGCGACAGTGGCGTCCTCTAGATCCAAAAGATGGTTAGATTTTGGAGACTGTAATTTTCCCTTCAGATTTAGTGGTACATGGGTTACTAAATCACTGCATTTGGTTTTGTTCACTCTTGGTCTTATGGAGTACATTTATAGAATATTACTGTGTATGTTCTGCAGCGATTGAAGGCAAAGGTCACTCTCATCTATATTTACAGAGGGGAAGTGAGGCACAGACTTCCCACCATGGGAGTTCAGGTCTGAGCACCCCCATTAGCATTTTAAATGGCGCCCTAAATCCTTCGGAGCACACCCTGCAAGAGGAGTCTGTGCAACGCAGACCTTGGTGCCGCAGGGCGGAAGGCACCTGCAGGGGCACAAGGAGGCGGAATGACCCGAGCACTGTATCTCCCGCTCCGGTGGGAGCCGCCAGTGTAACGGTGGTGTCGTGGCGTGGGGCCGCAGGAGGGAACCGGCCCCTGCGAGTGCTTTGGACCCGCAGAACCCCCGCCGCCGCCTCGCGGGCTGGTGGGGCAGCGCCGCCTTGTCAGAGCCCTGACACTGCCTCACGCCGTTTCGTACCTGAATGAAATGTCTTTACTGCCTGCATGCGCTAGAGAGAACAACTAGATTTTCACCAATTATGTGTCCTAAAGATTTGAGGGAAAAAAAGGAGTAGAACGAGGTGGAATAGCCCAGGCTGCCTGGGTGTGAAAGGTAAGTTTTTGAAGAGCAGCCGTATGCTCTTTTATTGAAGACTGAGTTGCTTGTTCTTTGGAGCTGCCTTTTGCGCCCGACGCGGTGTAACACCCCTCTCTTTCCCCCCCCACAGGCGTTAGCAGCCGGTGGACTCGGTTCCATAGTAAGAGTTCTGACAGCACGAAAGACTGTTTAAAAGACTTAACTCGAACCGAGATGATGCTCAGTTTTGGACTCAGAAGAGGGAAGTAGCTGAAATGACACTGGGCCATCTTTATTAGAGATTGCAATCTACTGAGATACTATGGAAACCTCCTCTTGGAATGCGTTTAACCTTAAAGGTGGGGGAAGAGTAAAGGTATTCCTGCATATTCCGACTATCAAATACAGGAGCCAAGACATTCTCCTGCTCCTTTTAAAGGCAGAGAGAAGGCAGACTCCTGCCGCCTATTACTGCAAGAGAACAGGTATTTTCAGATGCTGCTGTAGCGACGCGTGGTGATAAAAGATCCTGTGTGTGCGGCTTGTTTCAGAGGTAGCGATGGCCTGGGCCCATGCGAGGTCCTGACAGCTTTCGGGCGGGAGAAGCGTGTGTTAGAGAGGCGGGTTCGTACGTATGGTCGAAGGACTAATTGGACTGTGGGGTTGGTTTCAGTGTAAAGTGCCTGCTGCATCAATAAAGTTCTTGGGTCACAGGAGTCAAGTAATTTATTTTTGGCTAAATGGTAAGTCTGACACTCACTCGAAAGCAGGCCAGCAATACACCAATTCCAAGCTAAGCGTCCCCCGGTGCAGGAATGCTCTTAACTCCCAACTGTTTACAGCGTTTGTCCTCAAATCCAGCTATGCCGGCTCTAGGGAGGGAGACCAAGCTCAGCTGTTCCACTCACGGCTTCTCAGATGCCGTGAATATAATACGTGGTCACCCATGGTTTGATTTTTATATTCTTGTCCACCCGAGAAAGTCAAGAACTTCAGAACTTACTAACTTGTGTGTGTATTAGAAGGTGAGGCTGCACTGCAGGACCGCGGCGTAACAAAATGAGCTGCACGGAGGTGTCATCCTCGACTCCTCCTGGCAGAAGGACACAGCTATTCAAGCTGTCCCCACCATCGGCCCCAGCGCCCTGGGCGTGAGCGCGGGGGCTGTACGGCGGCCCTGGGGCTCGTCCCTGGCACAAAGGAGCGCGCGCCCCTGTGAAGCGGCTGCTCAGGGAGGCCCTGCTCCAGCCAGTCTTTGTTCTTCTCAGGTCTGGGAGTGCAGCGGCAGCAGCTGCCCCTGGTGAGAGGATTTCAGGAGGCAGCAGCACTCGCCTCAGTCCTGGCCTCACTCCCTGGGAGAGGGCCCTTAGTGGCACATCTGACACCCGTGTTCTTACCCTGGGCAGAAGGGGGGTGGGGTTTGTTTCATGCTTTAAAAATCTCTCAATTTTAAATAGCTATAGCATGCCAGGGGAGATAACCAGAACTATAAAAAGGAAGAAATCAAGATTAGGGTTTTGATCCAAAATGTATTGCACCACAAATTCATAGTGTTTCATAATACAATCCATATTTACAGCACAGAAGGAAAGCAATCCAACGGCCATGGAAAGGGTTATGTGTACCACTGCTTTTATACAGGGGACAGTGCATTAGCTTTTCGATACATGTACACACACCATTCTTGCTCGGCTGTCTAAAGAAAATTCAACACTCCAGAACTAGTTTATGGTAAATGGATCCTGTATGAGCTTTGGGATCTTAGATTATACATTAACACAACTTCAATTTAAGATTCTAAGTTGTCACTCGTTGTTCTGGGCTGCCCGTACAGCTTTTCTTACTGTTCAGCAGTAACCTTTCAAGCCAGGATCAACATAAGCCGATCAGTCATTCCGCAGACGTCAGCGTGAGCAGAGGGAATCCTGCCCCCTGGTCTCAGGTCCTACAGAAACAGGCCAGGGCAGAGGGACACTCTAAAGAAAAAGACCTTAGAGAATTAAATCTTCCCAGAACCAAGAGTCATCCTGCCCCTGCTTTGTATCAGTACCAGAGCAACAGATACAAACCCACTTTTTGATTGTCTATTTTTGTGTTAGAGCACAGTTGTGCTCATCCCATAAAATCCCCTCTACGACTCTTAAGGGCCATGGATCAGGTTACTAAAGACTGGCTTTGGACAAGCTTTAGCATGCTAAAAAAATCCACTTGGTTTTCTTGACTTTAAATCAATATAACCTGGCTCTGAAGTGAGGAGTGTCACTGGTGCCAATGGAACAGCTACCGCGAGTACCTGGGTCTGGGCCGGGGTCTAGATCTGCAGCTCACTCGCCGCTCTGAGGACAGGTGGAAGATACCTCCAGCTCCAGCACAGCAGGAGGGCGCGCGGCAGCGGGGCGCAGCTCCCGTGCTGCACCTCTAACCCTACATCTCGCCTGCCACCACCAAGGTCATTCAGACCCTGTTAGCAAAGCAAAGTTCAAAACCTGAACAGTGACCGTAGCTCTACTACAGGACAGGTTGAATTTTCTTGAATATATTTAATAAAATTATTGTTAGTAACACAGACCTCATTGTAAGAGAATTAACAGAACTGCAGCCTGCCCATTGAATGCCAGACATATGAAGTTTTTCGAAAATATGTCCCATTTTTAAGAAGCCAGACTTGCTGCTCCTTCCCATTTTCACCTAGATTTTGCAGAGGTGTTGTTAACTACGGGCAAAATTGTGCTTCCACTTGGCGAGGCAAGTGCTACCTTGGTCCCCTTCCTGAAGGGGGAAGGAAAGCAAGCTGCTGGAACCAAGACTTACGAGTTGGATTTTGCCCTCAAAACCAAACACGTCACAAGCCGCATTTCTTTTACCACGTAGGCAGGACGCAGTTAACAGCCCACTACATGTTTGTAACAGTTTTTAAGCGTCAGTATTTGAAGTAAAACCACAACCCAAGAGGTGGATAGTGGTTATGTAGATTTGTTGCTAGCAGACTTGGAAGAAAAAAAAATAAAAATCAAGGTGTTTAGTACCAATATTCTTTACCCTTTGTCACTATATTATTACTTATTTATTTTTAATAAAAGGCATTCTCCTTGTGCATTTACAATACCTGGAATTCAGCTCTAAAAATTTAAAATGGTTTACTACCCCTTTCTTCCCAATGATAACAACATATGGTACAGGCTAATAGATTAGTTTTAAAGGCGACTGAGTATTAGGTACTATAATTAAGACCCATTTTAAATATTATTTTTCTTTAAGAAAAGTAAAATCAGACAACTCTAAAGTTGTGCTCTCAAATTAAATAATCATCATCAACATGCAGCCTCAGGACTGCAGGCCAGGATATACGCACCTTAAATTACACAGTGATATGAAAAAATGCAAACTATTAGTTATGTCAGTATAACAAGGCAAGGCAGATTTCTTTTTTGGTTAAAGCTCCTGCTCCCGTTCTTTGAAAGGCTTTCCAAGCTGTCAGAAGCTCAGTACGGTACTGCCAACAGGTCTTTTTTCATTGCTTGCTTTCCGCAGCGAGACGAGGAAGCTTTACTGTGCCCAGTTACTCGACTCAGCCCTCCAAGCCAGAAGCTGGAATCACCACCGTAACAGAGGCAGGCGTCAGAAGCCTGACCTGCCAGCACCGCTGTTAGTGAGGTTAACATTACCCTTTGGTGCCAAGAAAACAAGAGCCATGAGCACAAGGAGCTGACTTCCACCGAGACCATCGAGAGGATGGTCCCAAATCCAATCCAGAAGAGGTGTTTCAGTTCGTAGTGAAATTTTCTCCTTGCACAGTATTAGTTTTGTAAACAGTGTCAGAAGTTCTTGTACAAAATACTGCAACGACAGTGATTAAGACACACCTGTATTAGTGTGTTCAGCGTTCTTTTCACAGAAAAAAAGTGGCTAGATGCTGACTGCCCGTTTTCAGGTTTCCTTAAGGCCACAGTGTCCTTGGGCTTGAGATAGACGGCCGGATACTGCCTTTAGGAGATGGCTTTGACCCAAACCATGACATCTAGGACAGGAAAGCACAATACGTGTTACGCCAGGTTCACACTTTTAAGAGGCTGAAGATTTGAAAAAGAAAGAATACGGTCATAGAATCTCCCCATTTGATGGAAAGAACCATTTATAAAACAGAACACCGCAGACTTCAGACTGAAGTGACAATAGTTTCACACAAGGACAAAACAAGAATTCGACTTCCTGCTTTTGCACATTTGACTGTACTCCGGCAAGGAGCTTCTAGCTTCCCTCCACGGACTGAGTCCGCTGGGCAAAACCGTGCTGTCACTCCTTCCCTGAAGCACGGGAAAGCTGCTGTTTCCCTCACTGAAATGGACAATTTAGAATATGCATGTATGTGATTAGCTAACATTTTAATAATAAATTACGTTTTTTGTTGTAGCTAACATTTGGAAAAGATACTTTTCATGATCTCCCAGAATCTAAGACTTCTCGTTTTGGCTGCTGGGAGTCCTGTTAGAGACTACAAGTGGAACAGAACCCTTACCTTGTACTCCAAAGTTTCTTTAAGCATGTTTTCTTCCTCTTGGGAAAAATTCAGTAACACAGATACAGCTTTAATTAGATGGAATGCCTGAAAGAAACCACAGTATTGTGTTGCCTATGATGCTCTCGGGCTCTACATCCTGGACTACGGTGCAGCAGTTTTTCTGTAGGTTTGGACACAGGACTTTTTAGTCACACCCACGAAGAGCAGACCAGCAGCCTTCCGTTATCCCCAGTTCAATAGACTAGGATGGCCTGTATCTTATTTCTTCTTTTTGTTTCCTGGCTTTCTGTTCTTTAACATTGGTTTGCGTATTTTAGGGAAAGAAGATAAATAGGGAGCCTAGTTAGTTAGAACAGAGAAGCAGCTTGGCTCCTGTGGCATCCTAGGCTCTTTTAAGCTTCGAAAAGTTGATCAAACCAGCATGTAGGCAGGGAAGAATTGTGCCATTTAAATATACACTTATTAACTCTATAGTACTAATATTCTAAATGGGGCACACAATGCAGAGTTAGTAAAGGAGTCAAGCACTCGGGATACCATGGAGTTGCACAATTATTTCTTGATCTTACCACTGACTTGCAATTAAGCAGTGTATATTGTTGGCACGACTCTACCTCTTAAAAATTCACATTTCCCTTTCATTTAGTTCCTCATAATCTGTACTTCCAAACGTATCACTGTTAGCTATTTTGCTTCATTGTGATGAATCAGTCAACAACTTTTTCAGGTGTAAAGTATGGAATTGGCATAGAAGTGTCCTGTCCTTGGCAGGTAACGGGTGGCAGTTTCTAGAGGAAGACAGACTTACAAAGAAAATGCAAGCGTACATCTTTACCTCAGATTCCCGGCAGGACATGAATTTCAGTACAACGTGTTTAAGGTATTCAAAGTTTATCTCCCTCGAGTCATTTAAATCGGAGTTGTTTGTGACAGTCACAGAAGCATTAGGCACTTCAGAATTTGCTTTTTCACGTACTTCAGGTACCTCACTGTCAGGCCTTATTTTCTAAAAAAAAGAGAAGAAGCAGTACATTGTTAGAACCAATCAAACCTCGGTTCTCCAATCTACAGAAATGTATTAGACACCCAAGGTCACCGAACACAGGTATTCTGTAGCTAAAATTTTCTGTTGCAAGAGCCAAGTGGTGATGGTTACCTGTCCCACCATCCAGTCAGTAAATGAGCCAGAATAACGTACTTCCTTAATATAAGGGCTCACGGATCTGCCTGCAAACACAGGGAAACTGCAGACGTCCCTAGGGAAAAAACGACGCTCTAGCTACCAGTCAAGCTTTTGGAATTAATAGTGCAAGCAGCTGTAAGTGCCAGTCAAAGAGACTGAAAAAAAGTAACCCTTACCAACTCTTTCTGGAGGGTCTTCTTGAGTTCTGCCATCCTTTGCTGCAGCTGCTTTATCATCTGTAAGCGGAGTAAAGGACAGAGTTAACACAGTACTCACTGTGAGGACACATTCTGACCCACAGATCTCTGGAAAAACCCATGACAAACAAATGTAGTGAATGAAACAATCATTTAACAACGCTGACATCTCCAGAGAAGCAACCTGATGTCTTGCCTTTCCAGCTGCACAGATTAGCAGGCATGAGACAGGATACTTGGGCTTTCACACGACAGCACAGTGGAAGTGAACTAAATTCACACAAAAGGGCTCTGAGGAAAGCTGTAAACGGTATCATTTGCTGCGTCTTTCCACCAGAATAGGTCAGCATTCCTACAATTCTGGCTGCAGTTTTTATGCACTGTTGCTGTATCCTTGTACAATCCAGAGGAAAAAACCAAGTTACTCACAGAATACTGGATCCAAATTGGATCTGTCATTTTGGTAAGACTGCAGCATAGGCAGCAGCAATTATTGGACTTCCTAATTAAAAGGGGAAAGGCTGACAGCTGTTTCTGCCGTTTCAGTTCACCTTGTTTTTCTCAGCAATCTGCTGTTCCAGCTCTCTGTTATCCTTCTGAAGTTTGATGATGTCTGTAGCTGCTACCTCTCCATTCTGTTCCACCACACGGTTTTCTGGAGAATGGCAGTGCTTGTTACTCAAGACTCCTGTTGATTCCTCTAGTTCTGAAACCTATAAAAACAAAGAGTGAACTGCAGAGATACCATGACGTTTGCAGCCCATGAAGACTCCCTAGGGAGAGGTTAGAATTCTTTTTGGCAGGGGGAGGGTGTGGTGGTGGTGACTTTTTTAAACCAGAAAGCATTAGCAGCAATCTAGTTGGCTCCATCTCTGTCTCATCGGTTTCATAATGGCTCTCTCATGACATATTATGAGTCAAACAAAATAACGGGGTGTCTTTCACAAACCAGTCACAGCCCAGACAGGAAGCAGTTTTCTTTAGGAAGACAGGGAACAACAAATAATGGTTGTCTACACTGCTGGTGTTTCAGGTCACGTGCAAGTTGTTGGAGCATGTATCACCAGGCATGAGAGAACCGGGGTCTCTTGCACACCTTATTTTCTTGAGAAGTCTGAACAGATTAGATTTGCAACTACACTCACATTTTTCTCATGTTCTCTGGCCAACAGGCACTCCTGTATCTGCAACTTCAGTTCAGCAATTTCCTTTCTTGCCATTTCTTCTTTCTCCGCTGCTCGGCTATTACTTGCTTCTATGTCAGATTGCAACTGATGCATTCGCAGCAAGACACCTTCGTGATCTGAGAAAGTTGTATAAACAAAAGACTTCAATTAAAAAAAAGTGTGTGTGTTTTTAAGGATGCAGAAGAGAGACTGTCTAATTATTACTGAAGGATACAAAATTTTCAACATTCAAATAGATTAAATATGGAAGAGAAATCTAGAATTATTACAATCTATCACACAAGACCAGAACTAGAGGCTGTACTTAGATAAAGCTGTTGGTGATACAGTAGGCTCATTTGGTCTAACCTTGACTGAGTTGGTTTAGTTCTTCCTTCTGTTTTAGAAGTGTATCACATTTTTCATCAATCAGCTGGTCTTTTTCCTTTATTAAGGATGCCAGATGTGAAACCTTCAAAGCAGACAAACAAGCAAACAGAAGTCATTAAAGATATAAAACTAGAAGAGGGCACACAGAGATTTCAACGTACCTCAGAGGTTCAGAATCTACTTTTTTTTGTGGGAAGGACTGGAGAAGAATTCTTGTATCAGTGACTGGCATCTACGACTGGCAGGGGCTGCCTGAGCCATGTGCTAGGCAATACAACACCTTGAGGAGGTGGTTTGTGCAGCATTAGTGTTACAGATAATACAATGTGGATGCCTGTCATCTGTCCAGAGACTCATAGAATACACTCTACATTACTGACCTCATTAAAAAGCACTGAAGTCGATGTGCTGCATGGACTAAAACACCCATCGCGTCTAATAAACTGTGCCACAATTACAGATTGCCTTGTAACCAGCAGGTGGCAGCTGAAAAACAGCCACTGAGCAGAACCAGAGTTTGCCCTACACCCCTTTTACATACAACTGGACTCGGGGAGCACAGATCAACAGCAGTCCCAGAAGAATAAAGAAACCAAAAGATGGGACTAAATTCGGTCAGACTTGCTCAGCTGTCAGTTCCCAGCTTCAGCAAACACAAGCTCACTTTATCCACCATGACCATTTTTATTAAAAGAAGAGCAAAATGGAACCACTCAGAATTTATATTTGGTTACTGGATACAAGCTCCTCCCTATAAGGAAATTTATGATTTTAGAACTGCTGCGCTGCAGAGGAACAAAGATGTGACAGAAGGGCTGAAAGGAACAACAGTAGAACAAACCGCTGTTAAAACAAACTGCCAACCAGTCAGTGCCCTAGGATGGCTGGCCCACTGGGACTAGGCACCAGCTTACAGACGTAAAGGGCTCTGAAATATCGGTCACCTTCATTCTGCACAAATGTATTCACTTGCTGCTGAGGTCTTCCCCTCAGTTGCTCATGTCCAAGCGCCACAACTTATCATAACTCTTGAGCTTACAAATATCCTTAACTTTGCAGTCAGCAGCTTTTTACATTCTTCCACTGGAATAACTCACGAAAGTTGATTACACTCTTGTGCAGGCATTTACAGACACCCTCAAGTTTCAAGTTTCCTGAGGCAACCACTGCTGTCTCACATGCTGCAGATACGATTCTGATTAAGGTTCCTGACTTATGATAATGAAGTCCAAATCTAGTGTGGTCTGTGCAAGGTGGGGAAACACCCAAATACATTTTAGACCAGCAGTATTAACCAACCTGCTGTTGTAATTCCTCTCTTTGTTTTCGTGTTTCTTCCAATGCTTTGGCAATTTCAACGCTGACAGTCTCTCTGCTGCTCAACTCACTCTGCAAACCGAAAGTAATTCAGAGGTTACTCAAGACAACTAAAATAAGTCAGTCTCTCATCTTTAAACCCAAATCCATTAACAACTAGAACTTACGGGTGTTCTACCACACCATGATTTACGCTTCCAAGCGACAGTTACTGTTTTTTTTACTGCACTGCTGCTATCTGCACACGTAAGAGCAACACAGAACTGATGTAAGAGGCCAAAGATAACCAATGATGAACACATCCTTTAGCTTGAAGTCTCTATTACAAAGAAGCAGATCCTTCCCTTTGATCTTTATTCCAACTGTGCATCCAAGAGTAGCTACAGTCTACAACTTAAAATTACAGTCAAAAGACTGAGTATAAGCTGTAAATACCTGACCAACTTAAGTATTTAACTTTTGTTTTGAATGCTATGAATGGAATTTGATACTGAGCTATTCTGTATTCATTACTGCTAAGAGGATTCAAAAGCTCTTCATGTCTGACAGTACGCGACTGTATTACTTCTGCCTGATTTAGGCAGACCCAAGCGTTCTGTTTCAGAAAAGGATCAGCCATTTGTAATGGTCCTCAAATGCATTTCTACTGAGTGCCAAAGCTGATTTACAGCTGTAAGTACATGCAACCTGAATGTAATGTGGCTTCATGTACTGAGAACGTAATACATTTTGCTGTTAACTGTCTCTCAAACTCAGCTCTGTATTTAACACATGCCACTAACCAACTAAACCCTTACCTTTAGCCTGTTCAGTTCAGACTCTTGTTTTTTTAAGGCAGTCTCATACTCTTCTCTGCTTCCATTAAGATTTTCATTTTCCTTTTCCAACTGGCTCTGTAAAATAAGAGATTGCTTAAAAACTAAGCACAACTATTCTAATGCTTTGTTTAAACAATTCAACACATCAAATGCTTTGTTCACATTTATTTTCTCAAAGTATGAGATCCTCTCTTACAATGCCAGGAGCACGCAAGGTCTACAAGCTGTGTTAAAATCATTTTGTGAAGGCTCACATGGCTCACTGAACAGTTTCCGTACTTACAATCTTCTGCTGAGTAGCTGTTTTATCGAATTCCCAAGCTGTTTGAAGAGCAGCAATTTGAGACTCCAGTCCAGTAACCTTCTGATCATACTGATGTTTCTCACTTAAAATCTGTTGCTGTAGTTTACTTCTTTCATTCTCTAGATCCGTTTGCTTAAGAGAAATAAAACCACTACGTTAATAAAATGGTATTTTCAAGCTCTGACAAGAATTGGACGCCATTCCATGAGACATATACTCAAACTGAAGCAACACTATTCCTTTGCAGGAGCGTCATGTACTCACATACAGACCTTAGTTCAGGAGACAAACACCAAGAAAACACTTGAGTAACGAAACACAGAAATTAATCTCTCTGCTACTGGTCAGTGAAACATCACACTCACCAGCTTCTCTATCTTCAGGTCCTGCTCTGCTGCTGCTCCTTTGCTCTTTTTCAATGCTTCTGTTGCAATCTGTAGGTTTTGTTCTAGTTCTTTTTTCTAAAATATAACCATACATTAAATTCCTTATTCACTGGCATCTATGTTATTAGAAAAAATGTGCAGAATGGGGGATGATCCAGTAGGGGAAGGTAAACATTAAAACCACGAAAACACATAGTTCAGAGAGACTGCCTACTTGACATATGCTGCTTTTAAAAACTCCTCACCACACCACGACCCCCAGCAACACTTGCGCTTCAGCTATTTGTTTTTTAGGACAGAGACGATATGTGTGAAATCTCTAACTTAATACCCTCTAGGCCCACTGAAGGTGGGGAGATGACTGAGGCACTCATCAATTAGACTTCCCTTTCAAGACTAAGCGTGACATACAGTCTCACCTTTGGCTGAGAGCACACGAGGAGGTACGGGGCATAAAGATGCTGGGAAGAGTGGGAATGTATAGTGAAAAAAATAATCATAGAATCGTCAAGGTTGGAAGGGACCATAATAACACTTACCTGCGTTCCCAGCCTGTTCACAGTCTCAGCATGATGTCTTCTGTCTGTTAGTAGCTGCTGCCTGGTCTCATCCAGCTTCTGCTCAAGAGCAGCTTTCTGAACATTGATATGAAAAACAGGAGAAAGGATGAACGAAGAGATAAGGTTTCTTTAATCAAGATTTTGTTCATTTCAATAATGACGTCAAACTAAAATGGAACAGTTATTTTGATGTGCAGTGCAGCTTTGCTCTTGGGAACCAGCAAGTTCGATGCTACTGCATAGGGCCTCCACAGATCATGTTGCCTTGGGGATGACATCATTAAGAATGGGAAATTCACTGGCATTCTGTCATGATCCAGATGTAAACTCTAATCAGCAGCCAGGTCATAATTTTCTAACCCAGTCCAAGTTTAAGGAATTAAAAATATTTTTGTCTGAAAGCTTAACTTCTGCATCACAGCAAAGACAAAACCAGAAGAAGGTAACACTTTCGGTATTTACTTTCCAAAATGTTTTACTACCCCTACATGGACTTCAAGCTGGCTCAAGTTTACTAAGCCAAGTTCTTTTATCACAGCAACATTGAGTTGATGTGTCTTGTAGGCAAGCCTGACCCAGGAAGAGCACACCTTCCCTGGCAGGGCAGGACGCACCCAGGGAAACACTGCTCCGAGCCACTTCTGAGCGGGAGCATCGGTGCTCCAGAAAGCGATAGAGAAGTAATGAGAGAAAGGGCGCTGACCAAAGCTAAGTTCTTTGTTTTCCACTGTTTCTTAATGCTTCTGAGGCTCAGGCTTTCAATATACAACATTCTGTTTGTACATCTATGTGCCAAAACAGTTCCTCCCTGGCTCAATGCTTTGCAAGTCATGATAATATAAAGGATTAACCAATAAAACTCTCCAGTTGTTCTACCTCCTGTGAGCATGTTAAAGAGCTGCTCTTTTGCTTCCAAGCAGTCAGATTCATTGCCTAAACAGACAATGAAGAAGGACCAATAAAGACATCTGTGCAATATCTACATCAACAGGCTCAACGGAGTCACGCACACAGTTCTGTCCAGCAGAGACTGCAGGCCAATATACACCAAAGGGACAGACGTGCCTGCATTACTTCATCATATATTCTTTCCATGTAGGATGCATAATGTATGTCCTAACAAAATCTCACTAAGATTGTGCTTCTAAGCAGTCTATAAACGTATAATTACCTCTTTCAGTAGCTCCTGCATATGTTCATCCCCTGAAAGATTTCTTTCTAGCTTTTTTTCCAAGGAAGACACTTTTTCCTGCAGCTGTTTAGTAAGTTTATTTCTCTCAGCAAATTCAAAAGTCATCTGTGAGAACAAGAAATGGCAGAATCTTTCTTGTAGCAAAGCTTTTATATAATACATTGTGGTTTAACTTAAAAAACTGCCGTTAGAAAGAGAAAAGTCCTATTCAAAAAGACAACAGGATCCTAAACCACTTTCAGACTCACAGCACATTACCCAAGTGTACACCTTTACACCAGCCAACAGCAGATGCATCTGAAAACACTTCACCTTTTGCTTGTGTTGTTCATATTCCACCTTCAGAGATTCATGCTCCACCTGTAACATTTCCAGTCTCTTCTCAGAACCAGAACCAGCAACTCGAGCCTACAAATTTTGAGAAATTACTTGCTTTGAAATTTAGATTTCCAAAACCACATAACTGATATCTAATCTAACTTCTGCAGACAAGGAGCTCTTTGAATCAAATCTCACTTAACTCAAACTTACATTTTGCAAGTCTACAGAAAGCTGCTGAATGACAGTTTGTAGCTCCTGTTCTCTTAACTCCAGAGCAGTGATCTTATTTTCTGCATTTTTCTCAGCTGTCATTAGTTCATCTCTTCACAGAAAGAGAATAAAAAAAAGTGACATACCATTCCAGAAAAATAATCTTTAGCAGATACTTCTGCTTCTTATGAAAACGGGCTAGGCAACATCAACAAGGTTTTCTTGTCCTAAAACCAGCCACTGCTTGATTATATGTTTTCCAAAAAAAGTGACAGTTAAGCATTCAAACTATGAAAAAAATAAATCACAACAAGCTTACAAAACCCTAAACAAGTACTACTTTAATTGGCTTGAAAAGAAGTATAAACTTGGCATTTACATCCACCTTGGCATACCAGAAGCAATTATTCAGTCAGCTCACTACATATATAAACTCTTCCAAAAAGACAGAACTGGGCACAAAGTACAGGGGACACGAATATACTGCTCCTCATGACACACCACGGCCGTACCTCTGTGCCTCTAGCTCCAAGAACTGCTGCTGCAACTCTTGCAGATCTCTCCTTAGGCCCGATGACTCGTTGCTTGCAGCCTGAAGCACCTCTTTAGCGTGGCTTAGTTCTCGAGAGCACGCCTCTAGTTCCTGCTCGGTTTTGCTCAGAGATTCTTCCTTTTTCAAAAGCTGAATATTAGAACGTTATCTTTGACAATACAGAAGACCTCAAAATAGTGACAAAGTCTTCTCATTGAAGTTTGTCTCTTTTATTAAGTTACAAACTGAATTAAATGAAATAATAACTCCCATGAAAATCACTGTTGAAATAAACTATGTAATATTGTATGCATGTACCTGCTGTTAGGATTTTGACACTGAACAAGACTGTATATAAGCATAAAGGCTAAAAAAAGTAACGCAGAGCTACTACAAACTCAGTATCCCAACAGAAATTTTAGGAAAGGAAAAAAAAAGTTTAAAATAATCTTACCATGTGTTTAACTTTGGCAATTTCCTGCTGCTGAAAGCCCTCCAGTTCATCAATTTCATCCCTTTTTTGAAAAAGGTTCAAACTCTGCTCCCTCATTTCTTGTAACTGTGTTTCAAGCATTTTTTTTTCCTGATAAACCAACAAAACCAAAAGGAATCCAAGAATATCAGTATGCTCATTTCGAGTCAATACATTAAGTTTAGTTAAACTCTCTGGGAAAGGAGTCTTGTCTCCCAGCTGTAAGGCTCTCTCATGGTCCTACGTGTAGAACTAGAAACTCGTCCACATTTACATCACAGTAGGCAATGTGGAACAAATTACCGAACTTCTACACTCACAAAAAAAATTCATATTCATTACAACGCAGCCAGTGATCATCCAACTGAACTCTTGAAAATGGACAGCAAATTGTAGCATGTTTAATGTCTTCATAATCAGAGATAACTTTAAAATAGACTAAGCTAAACAGCTAGAGCAAGTACAAGACTGAAATCCTGTATTAAAAATATCCCTACCACATATTTTCATTTATTTTATGAAACAGATGATCTACTGCAAGACCTCAGGCAGTCACTATCTCCTCCTGCATCCCAGCTGCCTCCTCTGTAAAACAGGAAACTATTGTTCCACCTTACAGCAGTATACCTTTCTCACTGCAACACATCATTCTTTACTTTCCCTCTGAAAAATAATTCCAGATATACGTCCAGAAGCATTGGGGCTGGTAACGAAAGCGAATGTCTGGCCTCTCCCACTGAACAAAGATCGAACAATACAAAGGGCTGAGCAGAGTTGAGCTGTAGGAAGCGTACAGGCTGGTGCTTACAAATACACACGCACAATAAAGACCACCCCAAAACTCCAAAGCTTAATTACCTTTTCCATTTGACCTAGTTTTTCCATCCACTCCTGAACAGGAAAGAAGGAAAAGAAAAAAAATCAAGATCCGTTTGTAGACGTTCAAGGACAGCAATTACAGTTAAAAAAAAATTGTAGTGTTAACAGAGATACTAAGTTGTGGTAACCATTGAAAAGGTCATCAGCAAAAGAAAACTAACAGCTAGTGTTTTAATATAAAAGCTGAGAAATCATTTATGCTACCTGAATAAGCTTTATGCGAGGAAAATAAAATAAAAGTGACAACAGGTGTACTGCAATTGAAACTTACCTATTCAAGTGCAAGCTAAACCTTACATTAGAAATTGCTGTGGGCTCTTTTTAACAGTGAGAACATGTCAGAACCATGACAAGTCCTACATCATTTCTGGCATTTGAACTGAATAATCCCTTCTTGTCTCAATGTTGACATGCTAAGCAAAGAAAATGCACAACAACTATTCTAATTAATGGTTAATTAATTAATTAAAGTTGAGTTTTCAAGCTCTGTTACCTGGTCCTTTTTTTCTAAGGCCAAAGCCATTCCTTCAGCCATCTTGGCTCGACTGGCCTGGTGAGCTTCATTCTGCTCCTGGAACTTCCTCACGGTGGCTATCAACACAGAATCATCAGCTATATTAAAAACTCCTCCTTTAAAATTGCTTCTCAATTTTCTGTAAGTTATTTATTACTTTAAAGAGCTTCTCCTGCAAGTAATTAGCCCCATCTTGACTCTCTAGCACTAACCCTGTGCCACCTACTTCCTCACACTGCTCGCACGCTGGGCAAATGCCAGAAGTAACAGCAGAGAGCAGTCCTGTTCCTCACTGGATTATAACAAAGTTATCGGTTTCAAAAGTCTCTCCTGCACGACAGCTGCAAATTTGGCAAACAGAGTATAATCACAACTGTGTTCAACAGCCAACTCACTACTGCTGCTTTTTACACTGTAAATAAGGCAAGATTTTGTGTTCTATCTCTTTGCAACCTAGAGGTGCACAGTTTGAAAGGAAATGATTGAAACATCTGTACATCAAACCCATTTCCTTCCAACCATAACAATTTTCAACTTAAAAAAAACAAAAGGGAAAAGTACGTACAATCCTGATGCTTTTCTAATGCATTTTCAAGCTTCTCTCTTATCTTCTGCAAGTTTCGGATCTGATCAGCATAATCTTGTGGGAAGACAGAGAAGCACAGACCAGGAATGAACAGACATTGGGGAAGGAAATTAAAAAAAAAAAAAGAAAAAGAAAAAAAAAGAAAAAAGGATGAGTGGAAAACAACAATGATTTTCTCAATCAGAAAATCATTCCTGCTGAGGAAAACTTGGGTGACCGTAACAATGAACACAAGCAAATCGTTCTGAACTGTCCATAGGGTACATGGTTGGTACAAACAGGAGGACCTGTCCTGGGTGTGCTAGTTACACAAAAAAGGGAATGAAGACTATCCCATGTTTTACTTCATTCAAGAACAGTGATCTATTTAACTCTTTTTAGGAAAGGTGTCTCTTGCTGGAGGATGTGAGGATGGGGCAATTCATAGACCCTTGCATCCTTGTTCCATCCTGCTCCTTGCTGGAGTCACGCAGTACGTCTGGGCTGAGCCCGGACTGGGTCCACTCGGCTAACGATCTCGCGCTCTTACCACCCCAGTACCTACCGAGCAGAACTGACAAGGCAGGCAAATATAAAAAAACAGAACAAAATACACACATCTGGAAGAAGTTTATGTATAGTGTGAAGGAGGATTAATTTACTGATGGGGCTGCTTGTACGAGTGTCTCCATACTCAGAGCCTCGCTCTCTCTTACTAAGCCCCAACCAGCACTTTTAAGTTTACCTTATGTACACAGGTGAACACTTTGCCCTTTCAAATTGCAACATGCAATCATTTTTGAATCCTACAGTTTCTTGAACTTGAACAGGAGCCTGGTAAGTCTCCAGAATAAATTAAAATAATCCTGAGCTGGCTATAACCTTATTTTCCAAGGCCTTCTCTGAGCTTTGGGAAGCAGCAGCGTAACACAGTTTAACTTAGTCTCTGATCCACTCCATACAACAGGGATGGAAAGCAGTGTCAGAGCAGGGCCCTTACTACAGCTTTACAGAACAAGGTATTACCTTAGAAAGAAAAAAAAGCCTCAAGATTGTTTGAATCTTTTGATTTTTTTTTTTAAATTCAAAGTTCACTTCTTTAAGGATGGTTACTGTGTTACATCAGAAAGCTCAGATTTTAAGAGAAACAAAACCATTACATACATGGAATAAGTAAAATAAAAGTGGGGAAAGACACTACTTGAAGCATGGTGACAAAAAGCTATACCAGCTCTTCAAAAGAATCACATAAACGTGTTGTGAAATCAGCAGAAGAGAGTCAGTTGTCTTTACAAAAAATCAGTTCTACTGGATGCTACCTAGATGACAATCAACAGGGTTGTTACAAATAGTAACAAAAAAACCCTAAACCCTGTATTTTTAATGAAATAAAACACTTAAGTTCAAAGGAAAATACTTCCTAAAGCAATAGGGTTTATAGGCATCAAGTCACATACCAGACAGCTTGACCTCCAGTTTTCTTATTTGTTCGTTTCTTCTGAACAACTGGGATGAAAGATCCTCTCTAGAGCCGCTTCCATCAGAAGCCTTGGTAGAAAAACAACACTCATGTAACTTAAAAATTTAGAAAAAGTGGATGCTGCCATATACTACCTCTGTGATTATAAACACTACCCCACCTAGGAATAATGCTTTGGTTTCCCACATAAAAGTGGAAAGTTGTACTAGCACAGCAGAATGTGTAAAAAGTGCTGAAGAAGTAAAACAGTAAGGGCTTCAATAGTCAGCTCTGCAATGCTGGCCTGTTCCATGAAACACAACGCTTTTAAAAGAATTTATAGCTGAAAACTGTTTGTTCAAACCGGGCACTGAGGAGATGGTAGAACATGAAGTCTGGGGGAGGGGGAAATCAGGCTTTACAGCACATGTTTCAGGATGGATCAAAGCAAAAGGCTTGAAAAACGAAGAAAGCAGAAAAGAAACAGTAACACTCGTCACACGAGACAAGCTCGCTTAAGCACTAACGCAGTAGTCTTGCCACGCAATGGTCTCTCCGTGCAAAATCCACCGCATAACTGACTCGTGATTCTCTATGGGGATTTTTTTGCTTCATAAAAATCAACATGAAGAGCAGTTAAATGAATATTGCTAAAGCAACTCATTCTTAGAGGTCTTCTGAAAACCACTCAAGACTTCAGCTACCATCATTATTTGGTTTCTGTTCTGTAAACTCACAAGATGGTAAATGAAAATTCTATGTGAGAACTTCTTAAGTGCAAAAAATTTCAGAAAAACAGAAGACTAATACATTTCCATTATAAAACATGTTCAAACATTAGGAGCTCCAACTTTCTTGATTAATAGAACTGGAATTTCAGCTGAGCTTCAGAAAAAAACCCCAAGTTAAAACTCAACTGTGTAAATAACGTCTCCATTTTGCAGACAGCAAACCAGTATCATAAAGCGACTTGCTGCAATACCGCAGGTACTGTTGGCTCCAAGAGTGGTGCGACACTGTGTCTTCATCCAGGTTTTAAAAAATACGATAGCCATGAAGGGGCAGAGGTACCAGAGCATTACAGGGTTTCATTTAACCCATACACTCCTGGAATTATACAGCTTCCTGAAACTATGCTTTATAGTGAAAGAAAGTTCAAACCAGAAGTTGGAGGAACTACAATAGTTCCGAGCGCAGCAAAACTGAATACGTGTTGCGTAAACAATATGCTCCAATAGGAAGAGTACCAGGAAGACAAAAGGTAAACACAGGACCACAGCAAGACCTTTGCTAACCAGTACCCAGCTTACTTCCCTACTGCTTCAGTAATTAAATTTACAAACAGGTATCATACACATTACTACAGCTTTATTCAATATTTTATGTCTGCTAAACAACGTTCCGTGCTGAGACAGCTTTGTAACTCATGCTTGCATGGGAACATCAGCCTCCTGGTAACTACTTCAGTTAACATACATTTTCTCTTCAGTATTTCAGTTTATTCAAGCTAATGATTCATTTATGCATTAAAACATTCAAAGACACCCCAATATGTACTCAACTCATACACTAGACGTAAAATGGTTGTGCATAAAGCTGTACTAGAAACGCTGTAAGAGAAATCGAATTTCAAAGCAAGGTGTAACTTACAAAGTCATCTCCGGAGTCTGCTCCCACCGAGGTAACCGACTCCTTGCTGCCAGACTTGGGTATCCTGGCAGCTCCCCCCGGCCTGGGAGCAATCGCTGCCTCTTCTGCTATCTTCTTCTTCAATTTTGCAAACATTTTACTGCTCTATAGCTCTGAAATCGCCAGGTACTTTGAAAAGCCACTACCTACAATATGGTTAATGTAGTGATGCTCTGTTTAAAGCTTCCAGACGTCGAGATTTAATTTTCTGCCTCATCCACTCAGTTTTGTTGCACTTCTAGTTCCATTAAAGCCTTCATAGCCTAATAATACCTGCAAATTAAACAGATACGGTTTCCGCACTAAGAATTTCTACCCCTACTAAACACCTAAAGAGAACTCAATGCCTTGTGGCGTCACAGCTGCTACAGAACGCTGAGAAAAAAGTCACCCGAGCAGAATCCTTTCAAA
>VXBO01009025.1:477678-524405 GCA_013400135.1 Rhinoptilus africanus
CTGCCCGAAATGCACTGAAAAAGGCTGAGAACTGGTAAGGGCAGCAGCGAGCAGGCCTTGCCTTTCGGTTTTATTTGCAGTACACACCGAGGCGTTCGCCTCGGAAAGGCAGTAACAGCAGCGGCGGCTTCTCCCCGAGGTGCGCGGCAGAAGTACAGACAGAGAGCTTTCCTCCGCAGGCACCTCGCAGCGGCGGAACAGTCCCGTATTACAGTGCTTCGGCGATTTACAGATCCCTTGCGAAGAAAGTATTTGCTCCAAAAAAGTTTATTCATATATCTATATATATTTTAAGTAAAATACGTTTTTACCAAAATACGATATACAGGCAAATGGCTGTAAAATAACTTCAAACCAATGCACTATAAAATTCCTTTTGGTAATAAATACTCTGCTTCTCAGAGAGGGGAAACGCTCCTTCTCCCTCGGCCGAGGGGCTGTTGGGGGCTGCGCTCCCCCCGCTCCCCCCTGCATCCCCTCGGCCTCGCTGCGCCTTGGCCGGGGCAGGAGCAACTTGTGCTTTTCAGCCCCCACGAGGAAAAACCCTGCCCCGAACAAGTCACTTACAACTGCGAAGTGGTAACAAACCCGTGCCAAAAGAAATCTGCAAAGTCAAGGGGGCAGATACTCAAAACAGGCTTTTATTCTTCTGCACCGAGGTCTGCTCTCCACACAAACGACACCCGGATCTGCAAGAGCAGAACATCTATGCCTGCATCGGGGCAGCTGGCACGTCAATAAGTCAATAGGAATGCAGAGACACTCCTTGATTCTCCAAAAGATCTGTCAGATTGAGAAATCTCAAACTAAATCTCCTCTCTCTTGGCAGAGTAATGGTTTGGAGGGGAGAAAAAAGAAAGCGTGGCTTACTTTTTAAAGCAGATACATGTGCCTGATGTGTCCTTCCCCTGCTCTATTTGTGGATATTCAGATCTTCGAAGCACTTGCAGTACATTTGGTCACAGATACAGTATTGCTCTAAAAGTCAAAGGTATTCAAAGTGTGAGAGAGAGACCTCAGGAATGTACAATCTCTCTGCTGCGGAGATTTGTGCCCTGTCCTCTGCGCCAGTATCCCTCACACGGAGGCTGCCCGCGGTGAGTCTAACGTCACCGAGTTGCACAGAGCAGCTTTCAGCTCCGTGTATTAGATCTTCTCCCTTGTTTGTAAGATTACTCTTGCTGTTACTGCCTGCGGAGCTCCCTCGGTCCTGGCAGCAGCAGCCACCGCAGACCAGCTACCGACAGCGAGCAGCCGCGGCACACGGAATGGGCAGGACTAAACCAGGGCTCTGCCACTGCTACCACTGGTGACCTGGAGTCAGAAGAGCTATTGAAGAATCTCACATAGATAAAGCTTTTACCAAAGAAGCCTCAAGACAAAAAAGTTGTTCAGACAGATTCCAAGCATCTTAGCTTTCAGGAAAAAGCAGACTTAGCACAGCATGGAGTTACAGCACAAGGAAGGCGGTGGGGCAGGGGAGGTGCTCCACAACGGCATGCCAGGGATGGATCTTGGAGCGGCACTTTCATCCCATCCTTAGAGGAGAAGCCTGACCAGAGCTACTGAAGTTGTAGCTTTTTGAAGATCATCATTTGAAGCTGAATTTCCTGTCCCCCCCCCTCTATTTCCTATCCTTAAAAGATGTCTCTGCACATCTCCCTGGGGAACAGGCCTGAGGGGCTCAGCAAGTCACAACTGGACGGATGTTTTGATGAACTTCCCAAACAAACCATCCTGAAGCATGTCAGAAAAGCACTCCAGGGAGCAAGTCCAGTTTGCATGGCTCGCAGAAGTTAGTGCTCCGTTTAGTTCACCCATGAAACAGAATGACACACGACATCCCAAGAGTAATTAAAACCCAGAGCGTTAAAGACTCATAACCCCATTTGCCTCTCTTGCTGTTACTTCGAGAAGTCAAAGGGGCAAAACCGAAAGGCGAGAGCAGTAACTCTGGCTAGATGTTTTAAAGCCAGTTTGAACAGGAGCACAAACAGAGGTGTCTATCGTGGGAGCAGGATTCATTTGAAGGTAGCATGCGCATAAGTAGGGCGCTAGGCAGAAGTAGCCCAGGAAGGACACATTCAGTCCAGTTCACATTCTCCTCTCTATATATTACACACAGAATTTACCCCTTTAATTTGGTAGTGCCTGATGGTGGCAAGTCATCACCGCTAGCATAAGCAATAAAGATATATGGAGAAAGGGAGAGCAAGACAAGAGGGAAGGCATTAGGCCTGAGAAGAAAAGGGGTTGTTCTCACATAAAAATGGTTCAGTCTTTGCTTCGCTTCCACAGTGAGGACTGCTAGATACATGAACCAAAGTTTTCTTCAGTACATACAAGCACACATCGAGAAGGTACCTACAACCATAGCACACAGCACACAGTAGCACAAGTTTAGAATGACTTAGTAACTTCAAACAAGACAAGCTTTTACTTGGAGGGGAAAATATCAATGTTTTCTCTTGAATCCAGTTGCTTTGGGAGGAGAGGGAGCTGGCTCAAAACCCAAGACCAGATACTCATCCTATCTGCAGCTAGAGCAGAGGGTATCAGCCTTTCCCTTAGGAAGTACAATTCCATGCTCCTTCCGACACAACAGGAGTGAGATCTTTATCTTTGAACATCCCTACCAGCAGCGTACCTTCTGAACCACAGATCAGCAGGCAAGAAGAGAATGAGGGACCTCAAGATTGAGTTTTTGACTTAGACAGTCATCGCTCATAAGTTCAACTTCTGAACTGATTTTCAAGGCCTTACGTTCTCCTCCTACATTTTAGCTTCTTCAGGTTTTTTTGTTTTCTAAAAAGTGCATTCTCCTCCGATTAGATCTACCTTGGCAACAAGCAAACAGAACCTCTTCTTAGGGCTGCAAGGTGGATTAGAAGCCTCTCAGATCACAAGCAAGGACGACTCGCTTCAGCCCAGCTAAGCTGAAGACCAGGTCTGCAAAGGCTTTCCCAGTTAATGAGCAATATCCCACAGAGGTTCAGCAGCCCACGCTAATGGAATCATCATCACTCCTATGGTTGGAAATAACATGCTCTTTTCCAGATATACGGAACCAAAATGAGAATAGCTTCATCAAAGCAAAAGCTAAAGCAAAACAAAAGCATTTGGTTGGAAGGCAGTGAGCTGGGGAAAACTGGATTCCCCTTTTCCATGCAAGTTGAACACTGCTGGAACAGCAGGTAGGGTAACAGGTAACCCAGCCCTCACTTGCTGCTGCATTAAAGGCTTTCTGTATCTTTAGCTTCAACACAGAATCCCATGTCTTAATAACTGAGGACCTCCTACCAGGAAGAAAGGCAGATCATCAGCTTCACAGTGAAGAATACAGGAATCTTATCACTGTAATACATACTGGAGTACTCATTCCCCTGGCTAACTAAGGCCTCCTGTACCTGAAATCAGTTATGAATTACTTCAGGGTCCAGGTGGAAGTCCTTGGAAACAGCAAATTACAATGTCAGAAAAGCCATAACCTTTACTACAACTACAGATCTGCAACACCTTATGGAATGCACCCAAAATGGCGTATGTGTGTATATATAAATTTTGTATATAGACATTGTACTGTTTCATTCTTTTTAATACATATACAAGTACCTATACATATATACATATTTACAATTTACATAGCCAGTAGATGTATGCATATTGTACATATACACACAAACGCCTAGAATACACATGCACACACACACAAACACACACTCTTTAAAATAAACTTCACATCCCAGGTAACAAAGTCCTGCCATACTCCAAAGAAGAGCAGCACCAAGTGGTGGGGGGCTCAATACACCAGCTTCAAGACTGCTTAGAACAAACACTAGCGATCATGGAATTTTTTACACTTGGGAAATTAAAGAATGGATGGCATAAGCTTCAGCCCAGCTACAAAGAGCCTTCACACAAACTTCCCAGCTACACTCCAGCAATTCTCCCTGTTCCACACCGTGCCCTCCTCAGCTGGACAGGGTCCATCAGTGCTGATCTGCTGCCCTTCGCTATTGCGGCTGGCTGGCTCACCCCCTGCACGATGGCACTGCCAACAGACCTGCCACAATACTATGGCAGTCACCAACTTCTGCATATTTTTCACCTAAAAATAGAGGCATGGCTGCGGTTCAACACAAAAGCACTGATGAGACTTGTCCTTTCACTACTTCTCTAGCAGCCCATGGAACAGTGAAAACGGACTTTTTCATTTAATAGTTTAAAACATTTTCAGTTCCTTCTCCTTGCTCAGCCCTTCACTGTCAGGAGCTGCAGGAGGTCCTCCAGCTCTGCAAGGAAGGCAGTACGGCCCAAGTGAGTCAGCAAGTGCTTTTCCCTGCAGTCAGACCAGCCTTCTCCGGCAAAGGCCTTTACAAGGGCCACTGGACTCCTTAACGTACCAAGACTGAGCATTATAGGCTGAGGAAGCCAAACATAATGGCAGCCCCTTAAGTTTTACTGGGTCAAAGACAGGACTGAGATGCAACAGCAGGCATGCAAAGCATTATCAGGGCTTTACGGCACCACCCACTTAATTCAACCTGCAAGAGGAGCACCAGCATCTCTCCTGGGGCACAGGGATCCAGCACAGATGGGTCAGATAAATGAGTGATAGGAAGGGCTCGTTTTCAGCACCATATGGGACATTCCTCTCAGGGACTGGTAACACTGAGAGTGCCACACATTCCATCCACAGGTGGAAAGGAGGGATAACACCTGCTGGAAATGTAAGAATTTCTGTCTAGTACCTCAAAATGAAGAATGTCCTCTCCTCCTGGAAAACTGTGGCAGCAATACAAATGGCAAGATGACCCATATTACAGTGAGAGATGGGGGCTAGCTTTCTTAGTTTTGTAATTTGTTGATCTGCTAACTGTCTACTCAGTCAGGCAGAGTAGAAATTGTGCCCTTGGCCAGCAGTACAAACGTCATATATAAAATTGCTGACAAATTTATAGGGAGCATTAAGTATCTTTACAGCTTCACTTCAAACCCACTGCTCCAAATGCAAATTAATTGTCCGCACTTTTGTCTACTTACTTCCCTAAGACTGAAAAAATATATTTGTTATGAAGGACTCTGTTTTATTGCTATTGTTGGTTTGCACTGTGTGGTTCCATCTTTACCATTTCAAATCCAGACTCTTTGGGGATAAAATACTGTTTTTCTATTGATTTTTTCCAATTTCTTAAAATTGTATAAAAATAAAGGATTTCCACAAACGTGGGCTAAAGGTAACCAATAATACTTCTATGCTTAGGATCAGCTGTTGGAAATGTGGTTGATAGCCACAAGACCACAAATAAACCTCTAGTGATTCTTTAGTTTAACATTTAAAAGACATGAAAACTTCTGCTTATAAAATTGACCCCATACAGAATGGAACAGCTACACTAACAGCTGTTTATTATTACTTTTTAAAATAATGGTCCTAAATTTAAAAAATAAAATCAAGTACTTCCTTTTATGATTTTCACATTATAAAACTGCACCATTCAAAATCTGTGGCCAGGGAAACCCCTTTGCAGTAAGACAGTTTCTTTTAATAGTCATCGAGGGTGTTTTCCAGGAAAACATTCCTAACATCCAGTATGGAAGCCAGCTCCAAAATGTGCTTTTGGAGGTGAGGGTTCTCCACCGTTTCATCTCTTGGCAGCTGAGGATAAGATTCTGGATAATTTCGAGTCTCCTGCTAGATGACAGTGAAAACAAAGAAAATCAGGCATTCATTTATTTTTATACCCTTTACAAAGAAGACTGCAAAAGGCCAATTTCACCTAAGAGGTATCCTAATCCGTTTAGCATGCCACGTGTTCTAGCATTTTCAGTTTCCTCTTCCCATTGACTCAGAGATGGTCATAGTGGCAATGCAAATGCCCATTCATCTAGGATAGTTAATAATATGTTCACAGAAGCCTTGCCAAAAAACCCCCAACCAAACAAAAAAAAAAAAAGACAAAAAGACTTCACATATACTTACCTACTAGGCCGGAGTTCATTTCTTGAAATTACAGACATGTAAGCATCTCCCCTGGGAGATTCATCTCATCCTAAAACAAATACCTAAGACTCTGGGGCAAATCTATCCCCACTAACAGAAGATCTGCTTCTTTTCCCTGGTACCGAAGCAGCCTGGGTAGCTCACTTCGGCTTGGAAACCTCCTAGGTGGCTGCAGTCAGATAAGGTGAATACTGCACTTCTCTGTGCTTTGACTTCCATTTTTTTCTGTAATGTTTAGGATGGAGCAGGCAGTTTATATGCCAGTGCTCACATACATAAAATGGTGTAGATTCAGAAGCAGACTTCACTGTTGGCACAGCGTTACCCAACAGGGAGGGACAGTACCATCTTCCTGTTTAGCTTAGTCATTTACACTTCAAAGACCTTTCAGAATCCATTCACACTAGAATACATTCCAGCAATAACATTCCACTCCTCCCCATTTCCTCTCATATTCTTGTTCTACACCTTTTTAGTTGTGTAGGAATAATAATCTTGAATTATTAAGAGGAATTTTTCTAGCAGACAGGGCTGTTCAGAGCGACGTAAATGAGTAAGAGTGTGTCTGCTATTTGTGCAGAGGAATAAGGCTTCAGTGAGTCAAAGGCTTCGTGCCTTTGGAGAGATGCAAAGGCACGGATTCAATACAAGCTGGAGGCATTAGCACGTGAGCATCAGTTATCTTTCTGAAGTCACAGTGCTATGCTCAGCCCTAAGGCCCTTCTGTCCTGAGGCACTGCAGTTCTATATGCACTGGATTGTCCTGCTCACAAAGGGATGGATATCCCTGCATACCCGGAAAATTTTGTGCATCCTCATAGTAGCTGAACAGAAGATAAATCTTGTTAGAAGCAAGCGAAGAAATTCATCCCCAAAAAATTGAAGAAAGGACTGATCTGTAAAGAAGGCACAGAAAACTCAGTTAGAAAGGCTTGGAAAAAAAAAAAAAAAGAAAAAAGAGGAAAAAAAAAAGGAGACTTGGGGGAAACCACTACAAATACTTGTGCATTCCCCTAATTCACTACTCTGGTCCCTTAGAAAATCTGATCAAGAAAAAACAGCATCCATGCTAAGGTTCAGTTGTGCATCTTTAGCCACGTACCTATGGATCGGGAGTGGGTCAGCAGCTGGGCAATATCTCGGTTGATTTTTCTAAGGTAATCTTGACACTTCTCCCACAGTCCTCTGCGCATGCTTGATAATCCAGAGACAAATAGGAATGCCATTAAAGGATTGTTCAGAAAGAGTGTGAAGAGGCTACCCCGCTGAGACTGATCTAAAAAAAAAAAATAAATCAATAGACAAAGAGAAACGTTTGGCACATGAAACAGAAAAGCCGTCCCTGCCACAGAATGCAGTCGCTCACCCACTAAATTCTGTAACAGAGGAACTACTCCTCTGTGTTAGTTACATCTTCCCTCCTCTTGTGGCAGATCTGTTCGGAAGATGACGCAATGCCTAGCGATAAGGGCTTACTGGAGATGTGCATTAACACCAAGAGAAAGGAGATTTTTCTCATGAATTGTGGGAGGCCTGTATCTTCACTTTGAGCACATAACTTGAACACAAAATTCATAACTGAAACAACCTCCAGGGTTTATAATCAGTATCTCCTAAAGAGAAACATTAAACATGGACATTCTTATTCTGTTCAAAAAACCAGGCAGTTGAACCCATACACCCTCCCCAAAGTCCACATAGCTGCCCTTTTATTGGGCATCACAATATGCTAAAGCCCATTTACTCCATGTAGTTCAACATGATACACACAGGTCCAATCGTCATCTCAATCAACTGGGAAGTCAAAAAGAAAGGCAATGCAAATAAGATCATGTGCCCAAACAGTAAGGCCACTTCCTCATCAGCAAGGATTACTGATTTGTTTTGATGCATTTCCTTTTTTTCGGAGGCCCTGGCACACAGCACACATGCTGCAATGCCGTACTGACGCTGGACTCGGTCCCTGCGTGGTGCTCCAGCGCACGGCCTAGCACCCCCTCAGAACCACAGCAAGACTTTTCTGACTGGCCCATGAGCACAATATAAGCATCCAGTATTTTATAAATTTATTTCTATTTTTCAAAGTTTGTGTTTAAACAGGATTCATTATTACAGTACTTATTTTCTACTGAAGTTTTAGCTAAATAACAGGAATAGTTTCAAAACAAATGAGAACTTTCTCCTTCTCCCACATTCTGTGACGCTTGCCTAACATCACTCTGTGTGGCTTAAGCTAGATCTTTGTACTTGTCTTTGTGATGGATAATAACCTTAACACGGCAAATTCCAATAAGAAACTCTGGAATGATTTATATTTTATAGTAGTCACAAAGACTGAAGAACGTAACATTTCATTGCCTGCTCCTGCTATAAACGCACCTTCTCAGGGCATACAAAGCCAATGCTTTTCCTTAACTTACCCTCCAAAATCTGAACAAGATCCGAGAAGATTTTGCTCTACGCCTGCCATTTAAAAGCTGATACCTTAACTGACTCTGCTCACTTTCTGGGACTAATAAAGCTACTCAAAGCGCTAATCATCATCATCCCAGCACTGGGCTGGCAATTTTCTGAGTCTCCGTGCAGGAGAGTCTTTGCCTCCTGGCACTTGTTGAAGCTACCTGTAGAAATATGATTGTTAAATTATTTGCCATAAACAGTAACTAAACTTTATCATACTACTTCAGGGAATGTTAGCCTGATTTAGGGATTACATAATGACGAACATCTCTCTTTTCCTGAACAATCTAAGTTATAGTTGTTTGGCATAGATATGTGATGCAACTGCAACCTGTTAGGAAATGCAATACCACACATACCTTGCAATGCTTTTGGATATGCTGTTGGAGACAGCAAGCACACCAATGGTTGTCCAAATAAGTTTGTGAAATTCTGTAACAGATAAGAATTTTGAAGTATCGATGGTCATTTTGCTTGCTTTTGAATATTCAGCAGGTTAAGGGTACAAACAAAGGCTAGTAAGGACAGAGAACACGCTAATGCCCATCACACAGTTCAGAATTGGCAGTAAGGCTGACAACTTACTCATAGATCACAGTGCAGAAGGACTAAAACCCATTACTTTTTAAAGGAATTATAATTCTCTCATTTCACTGCTACTGAAAGCAGACACTAATTTAATGGAAATATGGCTTTCAATAGTACATTACTTGAAAAAAAATCACCTTTTGCAATAAAAAGGAAAGCCATTGGCTTCAGGTCAAAATAGATCAAGCATCTTTCCTCAATACCAACTGAACTATCCAGTCAAAGTGGTTTATTTCCCTTTTTCTCTCTAGCTGGAAGAACTATTTCTCATTAAAAAGCAAAACCCAGTGGAGAAAAGTTTTGAACTAAGTTTCCCTTAAAGCAAGTATGTCATAACCTTAACATCTGCTGTACTGAATCCTCATTTTACAATACTTATTTCATGCACCTTCCACCAGCACCTTAAATATTGCCCAAGTGTTCTCTTGCAGAAGAATTTCTCCAGAAACTTCAAACGATGGCTTTCTCCAGTTTCACCAACATTTACCTCATAATAGCCCTACTATATAACTATCTGGTAGATATACCAATTGGTAATAATTATCACCAGGAAAAAAAGTAATTTCATTTACACAACCTCATTAGCTGTCATATGTCTCACCAAAACAGCCGCCTTAAAACTGAAGGCTTGCAAAGCCATAGAAACTGGAAGCGATCACATCTGCACCCTGTCCGAGCCACATTCCAACCACGCAGCCAGAGCACGGGAGTGCAACACGCGTTTCTGCGTCTTAAATTGGCAGGTTGCAAATGTAAGGTATTTACAGAATGTAAGGTATTTACATTACCAGAAGTATTTGCGTGCATAGAATCATCAAAAAGCTCATTTTTTAGTTCATTCTGGCTTCTGTTTAATTCAAATGGAACTTTTCCTTCTGGGCAGTATATTTCAATTAAATCAGTTTCCCTGAATTAATTTAATCTAAGTCTGCTAACTACTGAAGTCAGTAATCTAGTCTAATCAAAACAAAACATTTTCCGTATGTGACAGAGTGCTGACTGCTCCTAAAATCCCTCCTATTTCATTAGGAGCCCAAGGGAGATTTATAATGGTATATACTACGGTTTGGTCTCTAATGAAGAAACAAAGACTACTGCCATGAAGACAGTAACTACAGGCCAACCCAGTAATTAGTAAAACTGTACTATAGATCAATATTTAAAACTCCAGGAGGAGTCACCCCAGACATTGCCAGTTTGAACTGGATACACACCAGCAGGTTACACGTCCTCAAGTAACGCGTCTGCTTAGCAGTCATGAGCAGATCCCCAGGTTGAATTCTATCTTGTATGATCAGTTCGAGACCAAAGCAGACTTTCCACACACTCCGTCAGCAAAAATGACAATGCAATTAAACACCGCCTCAGCTACAAGGCAAAACCAAGGGTCACTGCCGTATCTCGGGGAAGGCATTACTAACTGACAGTATCTGAGCTCATTTGGACTCTGTCCTGGCAGAGGTTAAGGCAGCACAGGTAGTAAGTCCTGCAAAGGGGAGAAACTACAGGGTTTAACGCAGAACGCACTCTTTTTCAGACAGCTGCTCATGCCCATCGCTACATCTAAGCTATAGATGCAGGAGGATAAGACTCAAGGTTCCAAGTACCTGTCTCAGCTCCTGCCCACACACCGCTGCCTCCCGTAGCCCAGGCGAGCACCAGCACTCGCTCCCCACCGCCAGGGAAAGGGCTGTGGGCGTTCGTGCAACAAGGGAACAGGAGCCCGATACGGCCACGGCTGGGAGCGGAGGAGCAGCAGGTGCAGCAGGAAAACCTGCCCCGCGCTCAGGGTGTTGGTGGCAGCTCTGGATAGCGAATGCCCTACCTTTCAGTGCATGGACAACTCCAAAAAGGGTGAAATACATTTTTGTTTCAAAATTGCCTCTGGTTTTTTACTTCAGTATTCAAGTTTTCCAGCAGAAACATTGCTGCTTTCAAAATGTGTGCCATATACAACTCTTTCCAAAAAAAGAACTACCTACTTTCAAAAGAAGTCACTTCACACGTAAGCTTTACTCAGCTGAACATTTTATACCACATCACCGACAGAGGCCTTACATTCTTACTGGCTGGAGTTTTGGTTTGTTTTTTTTAAGACATTGCTTTTGACTGTAATCTTAGATAACCACAGCTACAAGAAGATATCAATTTTAAAATGTTATTTCATCCACATATACAGTGGTAATCAAAACCACAGCCATCTATATTTAAATGGAAGTGTTAAAAAAATAAATCATAGCTTTAAGTAGATATGCTTGATTTGCAGTTATCTTCCACTTTCAGCTAAATATATAGGGGAGGGAGCTGCTCCAGTGCTGCTGATGTGACAAACTGGCAAGTCCCTTCCTGGGATTTACCTTCAGCCATCACTACTTCAGCTCCCCAGAGAGAGGGAGGGGATGGGAACGCGTGCAGGAGAGCAGAAACAGGCTGCAGAAGTTGTGTGAGCAGTTGTTGTTATTGCCAGTATTGCCAGCAGTGACATCCAAATGTCAGGATAGCACCTGTCCTGTCAGAAAAGTTCAGAGCAGCCACGTGGAAAAAAGCCAGTGGACTGACTTCAACTTCTCACACAACTGTACAGAACGTCTTTGTTCCAGTGCTTGAGCCTGCAGAGCATCTCCCAACACACCCAGCACAGCCACAGGACAGCACTACCAGGGTGTTCCGGTAACAAGGAACAAAGCACATAAGCACACGCAAAACGACCACAGACAGGAACTTACAGGGGCTAGAAACACTGCAATGGAGAGCTCTGCCATCTACCTTCGGCTGAAAACAAAGCGAAACACCCAAATCCCTCCCCACACATCTACCTGCCCAGGTTCAATGGCAACAGATTGTGAAGGTCGATGCGAGTTCTCAAATGCTGAATATATTTTTTTTTAAGTAGGGGTCCATCCTCTTCCCCCCTCCGCCCAGCTTTATTCTCTTGTGAAATTCCTCTCAATTGTGCCCACACAATTCTGATCTCGGTCAGAGCTCCTTGCAGCCACTTCCACAATCCTGTCCTGAAATACTTCCGAAACTCCCATTTCTGTACGCCTTACAAACAGGCAGAGCTGGACTGTCCTCACACCTGCAGCTCCGTGGGCTGAACAGACTGAGCACCAGCGTATTTTACACTACTGATGGTCCGCTAACTGCAGAACAAGGACAAGAAACTAATTGGAAGTAACAATTTTTTCCTACTGTGTTCCCACAAAATTCAAAGAAAATTCAATTATAAAATTTAGATATAAGTGAATTCTACTGTAAACACTTGACAGTTACGCTCACAAGATCTACAAATCTACATATGGGAATCAAAAGATCCTTCGCTTTAAGCTGTCCACAGAACCCTGGTACATCCAGAGCTGTATTTGAACTAAGGATCAACAGGCATCCCTTACTCTCTCTTACACAGCTGATCCACTTGACATCTTGCAGCAATTCTACTAGAGAGGAAGGGGGTAAAAAAAAAATCCCTAATCAAGACAAAAACCCAAACCTAAGCCACACTTTTTACTCTGAAACAAAACCAAACCCCTTGTTTGTTATGCTGGAATTAATGTCAGGAAAGAGCAGAGGAAAATAAATCCCTACCAAATCCTTATTTTCTCAGAAAGACAAATAAACCATTCTAACTGTATTTCTCTCCCTTTAAATGGGGAAGGAAACTTAATAAAAAGCAGATTTGCACTGAAGTTAAATGCAGCAGTATTTAAGAAGCCCTTTGAAATGCATTACAACATACAGGGGAGGCCAGATCACTATTGAGACTGTCAGGTCAAAGTCCCCTGGCGCAATACAGAACTGTTCTGATTCATACTGATCACGGCTTTAGAACCTCTGGCTGGCTAACAAATGCCTCTGTAACAAATGACACAGGCTGTGGATACCGAAGAAGGAACAAATTCATCTGGCCACTAGACGTCCCTGTTCCTCCTCTGAACCACGGCTGTGAGCGTTCACTTTTCTCACTGCACATAATGGAGCTGTAAAAAGGAAGATGTAAGGAAGTGGCACTCTCCCCAGATATAGCACATTCTTAATATTCCATTCATGAATGAAATAAATGTCAGAATGCTCTCCAGATGCAAGTGGCAAAACTGGGACTGAAAACGCCTGCTTCTGTACTACCCACCCTGCAGACTCCCAAAGGGATTGGGCATGGAGCAATTCTGCCAGAGCACCCTGGGAAGGGGGCTCACTGTCCAAACATATACCACTCTACAGTTACACTGGATCCTAATTTGAGTCTTGTTATTTCCTTGGTTCAGATACTTTTCAGACACAGACACCCCATGTTTTACAAGATCAGGCTCAAGGCTTTGACTTCTTTCTGTTGCTTGAAAGCAACCGAATGTTGTATGACTGGAAAAAAAAAAAAGCAGATGAGTTATCTCCCTCCCCCATACACACACACCAAGATTTGTCTTTGGTATATAACAAAAATAAACCTCCCACCAGAGACCTTGGAAATCTTGAACCTTTTTTCCCTCCAGGAGGATTTATTACTTTCCAATGAGCGGCTGTTCATGTGCTTCTCCTTCTTGTTCCTATTCATAGGATCAGATCCTGACTAGCATGCACAACCTCAAAAGAAAAGAAAGACTGAATACAAACTGTTTAAAAAAAATAGCCCGTTAAAAGTGTAAGCTAACTAGGGGTTGACATTGCATCCTATCATACCAGTAGCAGCCTTCAGGAGCCTTACCTTGTAGGCAACGCTGTTTGACGAGTCCACAATAATGAAGAGGGGCTTTCTGGTGAAAGGGTAGAGATCTCCAGGGTGAAGACTGAAAAGAGAAAGGGATGCTTCATAGAGTGCTGGAACTGCTGCAGAGCTGTGACAGCACACACGTGTCCTAGACACACAGCTGCCCACGGCCAGACCAAAAGCAAGTGCATTCCTTGCGCCCCTGTCCTGCCAAACTAATTGGGTATTCTCTATAATATGAGCTATTGGACTTCTCATTAGCTCTTTCCCAACAAGAGATGTGTATATTCTTGAGACGTCATCCACCATTAATTTAAATTAATTTTAAGTTTTCTAGTAATAAAGAATTCACACTAAGTCCCCGTAATACTTTTTGAGTGTTTAAGTCATGATTTAGAGTTGCATATTCATTTATAATTGTTCACCTTCAAGCCTATCTGCATTATGATGTCCTGCACAGAAGAGTTTGAATTCAAGCGGCTTTGGTGCATTTTTCTCTATTAAAGACAAATCTTTTGAATTTGCAGCTGTCAAACCCATGAGACTCACCAGTGCATCTCCTTGTAAGACTGGTTTCGCTTGTGGATAGCATCCCCATTTATAATGTCCCGGTTGCTATTTGTCAGGACACCACCAAAATCATAAGGACCTACACATGGCAAAAAGAAAGCTAAAATTAGCAGAGGGAACTCATCTCTGTTCGGGTTTTAATGATTACATGAAAGGGAGGAAGCAACCACAAATCCCAGAAAACTCAGTGAATCCGAACTAGTGCAGTTGTAAGGAGGGGATGGAGGAATGTGGAGACTTTACTAACTACATATCCAACTTTATGCATTTTTAGTAGTTTCAGGACCTATCAAATAGCAGCAAGCAATCCAACTTCCTAACTTCTAATTTATTTATTTGCTATTTATCCACAAACAAAATACAAAAGATCCAAATATTGGGTCTTGTTACACTATATAGCAAAAAGATTAAAACCCATTACACATTTCATACAGGAAAACCAATACCTTTGTAAAATTACTATACGAGTTAACATATTCTAGATTCAGAATTTGGTCAAAAAATAAGGCTAAATCAATCACAACCCCCACAGCCTCTCAGAATAGATACAACACTATCACCTGCAGCTATAACACTGCGAGGGGGAGAGACAGAGCTCAGAGAACGAATATGCTCTCAATACTCCTAGAAAGGAGAAAACAGTTTTAAGCAGATTTCAAATCTGCAGCAAAGGTTCATTTTTAAAAGGTTTCAAATACAGAATTCACAATTTTTGAATGCACGCAGCCTGGACACGTGTTCCTAAGGTAAGCTAAAGAAATACTCTGCTAAGCTTGCATAATTGAGCTACCCACCTAATTGTCTGATGGCGAGCAAAGATTAAAGTAATGGCTATTAAAAAACCAAATCCCCCACAAAAAAAAGTGTGTTAATGATACCAGGAAATATTTCTGCCATTGATATGGGAATGAAATGTCACTAACGTTAGTAAAATAAAGTATTAGGATTTCCTCATTCTGTTACACATTTGCAGAGTTGGTTGACCCGTATTTGGCCACCAAATGCAATTTTTTCAGGTTTGGATACATAAGACACCTTTCCAGTTTAAGGGAAGCTTTGGGAACACAAAATTAGGAACAGAACATACATTAATTTAGCACTGTTACAAATGTCTCACGTGATCTGACAAACGCAAATGGTTTACAGGCAATAAACAGCACAACTTGCAGCTGCTCTCCCTTTTAATAAGGCAGAAGTTTTTGGGCTGTGCAGACTACACTACCTTATTAAAAGAATGAAGCCGTAATGGGATTCAGTTAATGAAAACTGAAGTCTGACTATGCAGCTCTTCAGCTGACAGAGCCCGGATGCCTCTGCAGCAAGGTATTAAGCTGAAACAATACATGCAGTGAGGTGGATGTGACACAGGCTTTAAAGAACACGAGTCAGTCAGAACCTATCACCAAGTTGCAGCAAAAAGTAAAATGTTAAAAGCATTTAAAAAAATCTCTGCCACAATCCAAAGCTGACAGGGATTTTTTTTTTCCTTTAACATTTTGAGTGCTCTACAAATCATGCATTGGGGTGGACAAGGCATGCATCTTATAAAGGAATGCAAGTCTCAAACAGATGAGGCGTGTACAATATTTAGGATGTTAAAAACTTTTTTTTTTCCTTAAATTATATAAACAGCTCTTTTGACTGTGTTTGCTTCAGCCAACCAGTTTTCAGCTTTTAGATTGCAGCTGCATCCAAATATTCTGCTAGGTTGCAAAGAACAGGAGGATGAGGTGAGGGGAATTGTCAAGAATCATGAGAAGGGCTTGAATTGTCAGGCTAACAAGCGTGCAAATAGACCAGTCCCTGCAGATGCTTCAGCCCTTTTACCACCCATCTCCTGACCATTCGTTCTCGTAGTATTGGAGATCGGAAAGAATCACAAAGTGCCAGTTAGCCATTTTATTAACTTTGCACTGATGCATCGACTGAGCCACATGGTCTTCAAAATTGGTGAAGCTTTTAATACTTCGGATGCATCAAAAACTGGATATGTCCTTTGAAAAGGTCTCAGGTTAATGCACACTAATTAAAAGACGCAGAATGAACTTTTGTTTGGGGGGAGAAAAAGGCTATCTTACTAAGCAGACAGGAGAAAAAAATTGACTTGTCTTTTAAAATGAGCTTTGTGACATCTTTCTTGGTCACTTGTCCTGGAACATAAAGAGAATTCAAGCCCTGTTCATGACAGGGAGCATTCCTTTATTGTACCTTCACTATCCGAACGACCTGATGGAAACACGCCCGTGGCAGACAAGTAAATCAGCAGTACACTGTTTGCAGGCAGCTCCTGAAAGTCAAATAGAGAGAAGAGTGGCAAGGGAAAAAATGCGTAAGTTTATTTTAATATTCAATCATTACCTTCATGAATACATGGTCATTTAAGATTGGGCTATTCCCTACTCCTCCTATGCGTATATACCGTTCCCCACCACATACACCCCTTCAAATAGACACAGACAAAAATGGAAACCGATAATACGTTCATACGTCTTTTCCCCACATGGACCTCTAGGCTGATATTAGAGGTTCAAGCAGCACCAAAAAAGCATCTGCATCCACACAGACTCTCTGACTACCTAGCCAGACCCGAGGCTTTCCAGGACCCATGCAGACCCGAACTCCCAAACAGTTCAGGAGCCTAAAGGAAGTTCTTTGTTTCCAAATACCCCAGAGACTGCAACATCTGCCTCTTCCCCTGATCCTTCTCAGCCGGACAACAAGCACAACACATCCAGGTTTCCATACAGACCCATAAAAGAAATCTATTTTCCACCTCTGTAATGAGCTGTTTGCGTGAGGAAACAGATGCTTTTAATTTCTGCAAAAGGCTGAGCATGCAGGCACACAAAATTCATAGTAAGGATGCACTTCCTTCACCTCACCAGCTGTTTCTCTCCAGTTGTTTCTTGAAACAAACTGAAACTTGTTTCTTTATAGGATTCATATTCTGGTTTTACTACTAAATTCTAAGTTGCTGACTTTTACCGTCATAATTAAGCACAATGAACCCAGCAGCTTTATTAAATTAAATACAACAACTGTATTTTAAAAAAATCTACAAATGTAGACTACTTACATGGAAGGGAGCAGTGGGTAATGAAATAAGACAGGCAGATAAAAATATAGCACGTGCGGGAGAGCTACAATTCTAACGGGATACAGAACTGCAGAGCTCCCCGGCATATCCAGTGCTTAAGAGCGGCAGTCTCCCGACATACTGCCCTGCGTTTGGCTGTCTTTGGCACAGCAGGAAGTACAAGAGCAGTCTTAAGATTTGTCTATTCTCCAGATCTCTTATCTCAAGAAATATTTCCTATATAATATATATATAGGAAATAGATAAACTTTATATAGGAAGCTTATTTTTTATATATATGTAAATATATATATAAACATTTTTACATATAAAAATATAAATGTCTATATATGTGTGTGTATCTACACACACATACAAATAAAATTACTGGGTAAGATTAAATCATGTACACCTATTACAGTGCATCCCATTACTTACGGCTCCCCATCACACTGCCACACACCACTCCCGACACTGCACAGCCCGCGCTGGGACCGCTTCCACAGGAGCTGCTCAAGCTCCGCTTTGAAGACAGCTGTGTTTTTGCAATGACGTAACAGCTGCTGTATAACAGCAGGCTGCGTTTCTGTCTTAAAATGCATTTTTTTTAGTTTCCCTTAACAGCAGTCAACAAATTTGCCTTTATTATACAAATTACACATATCTATAATATTTCCATCCTCTCTGAAGATCATACTGAACATTTTAAGAAGGCAAAAAAGGCTTCATTATCTTGAAGTATAAAAGATTATCTCAACCACATTTTATTCAGTGTCACATACCATTCTGCTTATTTTTCTACTACAAATAAATTCACCAATTTCACAAACCTTAAATGATGCTGCTAGAAATGTATATAGCTGGCTAAAAGTTGGTTTATAAAGTAGATATTTATGGGGGTTTTCCCGCCTGGTTGGTTTCTCCGTTGACTCCTGTTAAAAAAAGACAAACAAAACAGAACACAAAACTCCAACAACTGTGTATTACCAAAGCAATTTCATAAATTGCTCTCTATTTCTCTAAACTCTAAATTTCTATTTATTAGAATGTTCATCTTCAACACACTTCCCACACAAACGGTCTACCCATAGTGGATTTCCTACTGCATGGTAAAGCAAGATGCACAGTGTTTGAACCAAAACTTTATGTTATCCCTCATTTAAATTTGTTACCTAAATCTTTCTTACTCTCTAAAGCATCACCCAAGAAAAGAGTGAAGAAAGTCACTTCTCATCTCAATTAAATAAATGGAAATCTACATATTTCCTTTTGCCTCAAGATAAAATATTTTGTATGCTTTCCCTGAAGCGGGTATTTAACTTTCAGATGACTCAGCGAGCGGATGGACTTATCTGGCTGCGAGGCTGCTAGAGCGAAAGCAAGGGAAGGGGGAGTGTATACAGATAAGGGTGGTCACGGCATCTCTTCAGAAGTACCCCTGCTACAGCAATCTAACCATTTGTGAAACGATGCCCAAACACTAATTCCTGCTATTTTTTTTCTACTGTTGAAGGTTTGCTAAGGAGAAAAAAAAAGGATGAATAAAAAGACATTACTAGGATTAAACTCCACAGGTTTGAGCTTCTCTTCACTAATGCCCAGAAAGAGTTAGCCCAGCTCTACTAACCTGCTCTGCACAGTGACAGTACTGAAAGAGTGCACCATTTAAAACAAAACAAACAAAAATACCCAGTTAGGATGTTGCTAGGTTTGTCACTGAAATGGAACTTACTTGCATTCCAGGTTTGTTCATTTGTGATGCTAAATTCATGGGTTCCCTTTCAAGTGCTTGTAGCATTCGGAACATATCGATTGTCAACTCGCTGAATTTGACCTACAAGAGAGTCACAGTTTATTCTGCCGGATACAGATTAACTAGTATTTCTTTGGAATTATCCAGATAAGAGATTCAACTGCATACCAGACAGACCACTTTCTGTCTCTCAGGGACCTGTCAGTGTCATCTTGGAGTCTCTAGAGACCAATGAAGGACTTTTAGAAGAGATCAGAGGACAAAATCTATCTATTACTGCTCTACCAGGCCAGCTGACCCTAGTGCAGGCCCCTACTTCACAAATTACAGACTCCTCTGGGGTCAAGTGCTGAAACTGCTATGTACTATGAATTTAGAGAAAATCTGAAAACAATACACGAACTGCAGCTTAGATACAACTCCCTTGCTTACCTGAAAAAAGAGCTCAGAGAGAAGTCATGAAGTCTGTACAACTTCACTATCATCATCATCATCATCTAAAAAAACAAGATCTTGAATGTCTTTTGAAAACCCCTTCCTGTTGCAACTGAAGCTGCAACAAGGTGGATTATGTCATGCGAAAACCTACGTCAAGCTTTTTCTAGACATATCCCAGAGGCCTCTCATGCTTGCATGTGAAGAACAATCCAGTATATGAAAATAAATTGTATCTACTTAATTGACATGATGAATATAAGCAACAAGAGGGCAGTACCACAGGTCTAATATCTAACATCTTATTTTTAGCTCTTATTTCTGAGAACTTCTTCTTCTTGCTGCCACTGCAAACATCACAATCAAAATATTTTAATGTTCACCTCTATCAGAGTCTCTGTTGTATGATCAGAAGGGATGTCGCAGGGGGAAGGACTCTGAACTTCAAAGATACAAACCCAAGTCCCCAGAACTTCCTTTACCTGGTTGTTGCAGTTCCCAATAATGAGCGCATCTGCAAGAGCAAGCTGTCCCACTATCATTCCCTGCTCTAGCAACGGAGCTCCTGTTTCAGAAAGCCTGTTAGAGGTGATTACAATGGTGTTGTCATCATTTAAAACCATGACAGGGTCTGCCTAAAAAAAGTAACCAGAATAAATCAGGAATTCAAGAAAACATACAGATTTGCAGTCAGAGAGAAGTCCAAAGGTCTTGTCACTTACAGTAAACATTTCATAACTGAGGCAGATTTTTAAAAATTGATTTGCCATACATATATTTGTATGCAGGCTACAGAGTAATGCCTTACCACCTGGAAAAGCAACAGCTCTTAGGGACTGCAAGCAAACACATGGTAAAAGCACATAAAGGTACAGGAAACAGAAAAACATAGCTCCTCAAACGACATGAACTCTGCTTCAGCTTTTCTCCATCTGAGGAACCAGAGGTCACCAACTACCTTACAAATTCACGCACAATAAACTAAACATCCTACAGTACAGAAACCTGCACTATTTTAGTTCACCTTGCCCTTGTAGAAATAAATAGCAAAGCAGATGAGCAAACAATAATGCTGCCAGCCATTCTGGAAGTATTTAAATAAATACTTGTGTTACATAGTGACATCTTGTACAAAAGGAGGAAAGTAGAACACTGTCTCATTTGACAGAATTAAAAAAATTTGTTTTCCTTTTAACAAACTTTAGAAATTGGTCCCATTACAGCTATGCTAAGAGCCTATCCGTTAAGTGCCATGCTTACACCGTACTTTCCATTACGTACTGCTTATGCATTGCCAGTGTAATAGACCAAAGTATGCTTTGAAACACAATCAAAACATCAGGAAATTGGACTGGCTTCCACTAGAGTTGCCCATCTCTCCAAAATATTGACCATGGTAACTGCTGTGCTTTCAATTTCACCATTTTCTGAACACCAAGAGCAAAACCAATAAAGGTGACCAAGTATATCTCAGCTTCACACTTCTGTCTTCAAATCCTACGTGACCAGGTCTGACTCATCAGACACTTTAACGGCTGTCACTGTTACACTATAGTGAAGGCAGTTCAATGGTTAAAGTGGACAGGAATACTGCCCCTGCTTACCACAGAGAGGTGGTGATACAGGAATACTGCGGTGAACACGTCAGAAAATTTGACTTTTAAACTAACAACCAAAAGGGAATGGTGTTCTCACCTCAATAAATGCTGCTACTTCCTGAAGAACCAAGTTCCACTCCACCTGATCTTCAGTATTAAAACGATGAGTGTAGTCTTCAATTTCATCCGACAGCTCCTGATGTAAAAAGTTCACAGACAGACATAGTCACTTCTTAAATTGGGAGCTTAACAGGCAGGCAGTAACTTTACAATTTGGTTAGCTGTGCTGGCCTTTAAGAATAATAATTAAAAAATTAATTATTTGAGAACATATGCAGCACGCTTATGACTAACATGCCAGCCAAAATGCGCTCTTTCACGAGACAGAATGCCAATGTTACACTGAGTTTTGGCAATGCAAAGTGGCTTCTAAGTAGGTTCAAATGCAAAGAGTATCTGGAGTTAAGTATAACTATCCCACTCACATACTGCTATGTCACTGATTATTACCATAAGCTATGGATACCAAGGACTCAAATTTCATCTTACAAGTAACTTTAAATACATTGAGAAAGTGAATGGTATGGCTTTTTTAGCTGCTACTAAGCTAAGCTAGCAGTTCAAGTCAGCTCAGACACAGACAGCAAGGCAACCTACACAAAACTGTCAATCCCAGAAGCTGCTCCCAGCGAGGCTGTTGGAGGGTCTGGGAAGCATATGCTGGCAGGAGCAGCAGGCGGCTCCTTTGCTGCAATTAAAGGGCCCTCCCTGTCTAGGCTGCAGATAGTGGAATATTTTTACTTGGTGTTCAAACAATGCTATCAGATTGTTTGAGTTTAAAGTGTCATTCTTAGATGTCTGATTCACAGAAGATATTCACTATGTTGGATGTCAGAAATAGTAGAAAAGCAATGATGAACATTGGCCTGTACTTTATTTGTTATACCTAATGACTTGTGTTTATGGGCATTCAGTGTTTTACTCCCACAGCAGAGGCATATGCAGCTCCAGCCTTTACAACTTCGTAATATTAGCAAGGCTTAATTTGGATGTGTCTCTGGGAGGTGCAGGATATGTTCAAGACACAGGACAGAGCGATAGCAGTTTGGAAGGGAAGAGAAATCAGCTCAACATCAAGCTAGGAGACACTGGCTTTCCAAGCACTAGCGTGTCATGAAGACTTGCTGGGGGAGATTCCACTGATATCTTAAATCCACTACAGGAATAAAGATGTACTCAGAGTTAGCAGATTATCCCCACATTTTCAGATGAATAACATGCATCTTACAGTTTATTCCTAACTATATAAATTCGTAAAGTTTTTCTCTAGCCAAACATTCCTATCATACTGAGTCTTTCCATAGCTGTAGCCATATTATTCCTTTCTCCTGTGGCATCCGACACCACAATCAGTTAAATGAGGGGAGAAAAAAAACAAAGCAAAGCTATGCTGCAGCAGCAGCTAACATCACCGACCTAATGAGTGGTACTTCAACTGAAATAGACTACATTATGGATTCCTTAATTAGGAGAAAAGCCCTGAATAACCAGCAACCTCCCATCCCTTCACACTTTATCCTCACTTTAACATACCTTTACAAGGTCCTTTACAACATCCATTTTGTTGAGCAAGAGACAAACCACTATAAACCTCGCATAGTAACGCAGCTTCTTCACCACTAATTCAGGCCTAAACACAACAATAAAAACACCACAGCCAAATTTGAGATTAAAATAGAACATAGGGAGGTAACAGGGGTAAGGGAGAGGAGGAGTTTAAGACCAGAGCAGGGCTGAACTCTCTGCACATTAAGAGTTCTAACGGAATTTACATGGAGATCAATAGCTACCTGGCTGCTTAGAGGTTTATTTAAAATTGAGTACAGGGACATAAAATATACATCAAGAAAGCCACAGCTTCCCCCTTCCCCACTGTCTCCTTATGTGGGAACAGGCACGGGAGCCAGATATAACTGCTGGCTCTTCAAGCCTTTTGAGAGCTCATGGGCACCATCTGACCCCACTGCATCGCACGAGAATCACAGCGGGATCAGAGCTCACCCACCCGCGACAACTTAGAGAAATGCAAGTAAGCATAGCCCATAATTACTCATCCATTTCCAAAATCTTCTGACAGCATCTAAAAACATGCTTGGTCAATCCTACCTTGTTGGAAACAGCTCAAGCACTCAGACTGAAATTGAGAGATTTTTAAAAGAGAAGATAATAGGATCAACAGATTCCAGAACAGAGCAGGGAAACTTTCATTTTTTGTGGCACATGGGTGCATTTAGACATCAGCAAGATTAGAGATGTGCAATTAGTTTAAGTCTAGACATCTTGAATGCTTGGCAGGAAACTCCCTAGCCATCTGCATTTATCGTGATGATGACTTCAGATGAGTTTTTTTTAACTTTACTTTAATGGGGGAACCCACGTTTACTGGCTAGAATGTAAGATCAGGATCCAGAACTGAGTTCTCTACCTATTCTTATTTATATCTGTCTACCTTCTTGGCAGGCAGCGCATTTTCTGCACTGACACCACACAGCCCTGCTTTGTGTCCCTTTCTCAGTATAGTGTCTTAAAAGGAAGACGTTATGCCTCCCGAAGCTCTTGGCCCATATCCCAGGCAGTTACAGAGGGCTGTTGTACTGCAGTACTAACTGATGTTCCCCTGAAAAGCCTGATTAGACACAAATAGGTTCCTCTGCTTCAGCCCAGCTGACCTACCTTCCAGCCACAGCATGCTAGGACCCAGCACTGATGCTGCTCAGGACTGAAAATGACAAAAATTTGGGGCTAACAGCTTTCCAGCCAGGCCCAGATAATAGAATATCCCTCCAGTTGTACAGCAAACCTCTTACTGAGGTTTTTAATCGTGGCAGTAGGATTAGAAGAAACTTCCTTCAACAACGCTAATTTTATCCCTGTTACGCTACTACATTTTATAGTTATTTGCTGCTTTCATACACCGTTCTAGTCTTGAAAAAACTAAGGCATTCATTCAGACATACCTGTCTTCTTTGTTGACTTGGGAGTAGTACGACCTCTGCCTAATTGCCGAATAGAAGGAGAAAGCTTCATTGAGATAGCTGGTTTCTGAAGTGCGCAAGCTGCAGAGGAAGATTCAGATTAGCTTAGTGCTTCAGATGGAAATCCATGCCAAACCCTCCCTTCCTGCCCCCTCAACCATCTTTTGCATCTATGGCAAAACTCCGTACTCAAGTAACATCGCATGAAAGCCAGACTCTCATTCTTTGTGCCTGCTGGGAAGACAGATTTCAGAGCTTGGATTCCATTTCAGATAACAATCAAATCTGCCCATCTTGTACCCATATGTACAGGTGACAGGTTAATTCAAAAGTTTAAAGGAACATTAAGCTCCCAAACGTGTAAATCTCACTTTTGCACAAGAGCCAAAGCAGCATGTGTGGAAGACTTAGAGATGCTTTTGAGGCAGGAGCTCAGCCCTTAGGCAGTATCAATGTGACGAGTAATGTGGGACGGGGCTCACAGGTGCCCTTCTCTGCAGCACCCCCACGCAGTCCCAAGGGCCTTCTCATTCAGAGACAGGCATCACGAATCAACTGATACATTGATTTCTCCGGACTGAGTATCCAGACATTTGGCATGGAGCTGCCACTAACACTGCATTCCCCTACCGAATCCTTTTCTGTGCTTACTTACTAATAATGGTAATACAGCTGCCCAATCTTGGAAGCAATTTCCCCAATTTGCCACCGCTTCAACCCATACCGATTGTCCAATACTTGTCTATTTTGCAAGAGAGAAAAGAAAGATTAAAAGGCATTCCAGAATTTCTCAGAACATCACACCAGACAAGACAAAGAGCCACTGTAGGGCCAAATTCAGCTTTCATTCCTGGTGTGTCATTCCCAGTAGCAGTCCCTCACAGAGCCAACAGCACTGCATACACGCACCAGAACAAGGACCAGTTATCTTGCATAAACTTGCAAGAGCTAGACATAAGTATGTTGCACGAAATACACACAACAAAAGGTCACAACTTCCCAGGAGAACACTCAGACTACGCAGCCGAGGTAAGGTGTGAAAGATTGGAGCCCACGCTGCAGCAAGACGCTTCACACCATTCCAGATGGGTTCTGCATTGCAGAAGCCATCATCCCAGCTTCTCCTTGGGAATATATCACAGCAACGTGCATTTAAATAGAGCAAAAGGTTTTGGTAAAAAAGTCACACTGAAAATTCTGCAACATTTTAATTTATTAGACTGGAAGGACTAGAGGAAGTGACTATTCCCTCCCTTCATGCTTGAATAACACAGTGAAATCTCAATCTTAACTGGGGCCCCTAGGCATACCAGAGATTAAAGTTGCACTTAAATGCACAGAGCACGTCTGCCTACAGCATCCCCTTACCGATGTTGCTGTTGAAACTTCCAGAGTTTGGTGTAAACGTCAAATGTTCGCCCAAAATAGGATTGCCACTGCTTTTGCCCATACTGAGGTAAATCCCTGCAACAGACAAGGGACAAACACAGAGTTACAGAGTAGACTCCATTCCGCAGAGTGCGACAGCAGCATATTTTTGTCAGTGTCAGAATAGACTTCAAATGCTTTATAACTCTGCCTGCACCCAGAACCACAAGAGCCATGATTCCTGTAGTTTCCCAAAACCTGCTGTTGCTGGAATCTGCAAGGAAGTCCTCGTTAGTTTGTAGAAAGTACATATATCAAGATCTGACCTTAGTATCCCTAAAAACATGCCACAAGCCTGACAGTGTATTCATTTAACACCTACAAGAAAGGAGTGTATATGCTTGTATATGAGAAAGAAGCATGTTTTGGGGGGAGGACGAAATTCTTCAGTGCTGTCTCCTAATTATTGCTTCCTGCTTCCAGACAAATTCTCTAGTCACTTTTCAAATGCAAAAGGATTAAAGTTATCAGTGTTAATAAAGGTCCCATGCATTTTGCAAATCTTCCAAGTGACTGCTTACATTTAATCACAGTTTGGGGACACAGAGAACCAACGTCTCAAACTGCCTGAGCTCTGTGGGTTCCACACACAAAAAGATGATGCTGTAACATCAAACTGACAGCGTGCAGCTTAACCATAATTTTTTTGAAGTAAAACTTTTCCTACTAAGACAATAACTTGGCGTTTCAAATGCAAGAACCATAATTCAACCACTTAATCAAAGAATAGCAGAATTATTCAAATTATTTTAGTGTCTATTGCCAGCCAATATCCATGATCCCTAATGTCCCACCCGAGAGCGCTTGTCCAGCTGTGGACTGACAGTTCCCCTGCACAGACCCCTTAATAAAGCTGGACTCTCCCTCCCCAAAACATTCAACAAGATGGGTCCTGTCCAACAGCTTCCATCAGTTATACAGGTAGACATTCACTTTTAAGTTACAAAGCATACGGTATATTTACAGTGTATTTATATGGTATTTATTACGAACATACGACACACTGTACACATGAGCCTGTTCTCTCCAGATGTGCCTGGGATTCTGGAATGGTTACTCCAACAGGCAGAGGAGCAGCAGATGGAAGCAGCGCTCTCTCCAAGAGTGAGTTCACACGAGTAAAGTGATTGGGTATGTGCAAAAACATTGGTATTTATGGGCAAATACAGTCTAAAGGGCAAAAAGGAATCCATGCTCTCTAACCCCTGCAAGCACGTCTTTATCAAGGTTCCTCAATATTAACAGGTTCTCAACAGCATCAGAAGAACTGGCCTGCAAATAATCACTCCGAACAGGAAATGATCATGTTCCAACATGCATTTTTCAACAGGTGATTGAAAACATCTTACTATCTTTCTAAAAGATAAGTAATTTTATGGTTATATGCACAGGGAGCTAAATTGGACTCTTAAAATATCATAGTAAAAAAAAAAACCTACCCAAGAGCAACCAGAATAATCTAATGGAAATTAGTTCATTTAGACTGATAATATTTCTTCCTACTCGAAATAATCTTTTTTAAATGGATGAGGCTGTTCACTGTGTTTCAGAAACAGACCCTATAACACTGTACATAAATCAGCTGTCCAAATGTCACCAGGTCAAGCGAGCCCAGGGATGCTCACTGCTGACATTCACTGGCTCCATTTACATCACCCCCACCATTCCCCCCTCTAACTCACAGTTAGTGATGTGTCAGAACCTCAGACCTTCTGTTTCTTCATATTAGTCTCCAGTGCTATAAGGTGAGTTAGTCAATCCAGTTCAGATCTGCTTTCACACCTCCACTCAATTTCCACGCCGTGATATATTTCCCCCCACCCCATAACTATGGTGCAGTCCTAAGGATTTCAGCTTTAAAGGGTTGTGCTCTCATTCCTAACAGAAGGCCGTCACATGGGAGTTATGTGAATCTTGGACCAAATACAACAGAGAAGACAGAAACCCCTCAGTCTCACTAAGCACACGTTGCTTACGAATCTGCACTACAGCTGATTCAAAGGAGATACACAGCTCTGCAAGTGGAAGTGGAACAGCTTTTTCAAGACAGCATGATCTCTCCTTTCATTCAAGAATGATTTCTTCAGGGAACGCACTCTCAAATCACCGTGCTAGATAACGTACCATCCAAGACCCAGTCTTCCACAGAAGGGCACAGAAATTCCACTTCCAAGGCTGGGAGGTCGAGCCTGAGGGAAACCTCACCTTTTGGAAGCCATGCCGTGTCCTCCGCAGGAGTACGACAGGCAAAGCACCACACGATTTCCAGAGCCACGTACCAGCACATTTCTACTAACTGTAATTGCTTTAACAGCACCCTAGGTAGAAAAGGAAATTAATATTCCTTTGCTCATCAGCCAACTGTACTTCCCACACAGCTTGAAGAGACCGAGCTTAGTTGCTACATGTAAAACAAATCCGTTATCAGCTATGACTCTTACGAGCCTGGAAAACCATTCCAGTACTTGCTGCTGCAATTCTATGAAGATGCCAAGGAATCTGTGCAGGATTTTACAATAAAGAAATAAATAAATAATCTCAAACTTTCAATTGGCTGCTCAACATCTTGGAACATACTTTGGTGCAGCAAGGGGTACACAGGAGTATAAACACGTGCTTCAGGGCACCAACATCTCCATCCAAACACAGGTTGATACAAACATATGCAAATTTAAAGCATTTACTGCTACAAATGATTCACCATTTTCTACTGGTGTAAGAGATGGAAACATTTTAGCTAAACAAAAGTTAAGAAACTGTCCAAACACATGCCAAAGATACACTACAAGCTTTGATATAGCAAGAGGTAGTGTTAAATTTATTTAGCACATCCACAATTTTCAATGTTAAAAAAAATAACTAGTGAATACAAATACAAAACAACACTAAAATTGATCATATAAAAAAATAATAAAAATCCAAGTTTGCTGACACAAACTTAAGGAATTACTGAATTAGGAAGTTGACTCAAAGAACCCTACTAGTAGTAAATCGGGTTTTCCAGGCCAAGTTGATTAGGACATTTGTGCAAAGGGAACCAAGATAACACATCCTTCTTCTCTCAAACACTGAGAAGTAGGTATGTGCACCAATTAAGAAATAAGCAGGTAACTATTTGCTGATCATCCTTATGCATATATCCCTCATCAGAAAGCTCATACACTGTTTATACTTCACCTGCATCATCCCTTGCACACCTCTGGCGCGCCCTCGATTCTGTACCTTCCTCTGTACGAGCCCAAGCATTCTTGTAAAACCTAGTTCAAATCGCTGCGCTGCATTAGTTTTGAATAAATGATAATTAGTAGCATTTTAAAAACCCTCTATTAGCGCACTATACACGTGCCCAGCCGTTGTTGTCCACTGTCACTGCTGGGTGTCCACACGGATATTCCTCAAGCAGTGTGCTCGCCTAATTGCAGCTGGCATAGCTGCACAATGCCATGCGATTCCTCAGCTCCCCAGGGAACAGCAAAGATCTCCATGGAAACAGACAGCAGCACTTGTTCTTTTGATAGTATTCTGACATGGCTGTAATAAAACTTCATTTATGACAATACATTACCGTGGTTTCACCACAGATTTTTGCAGACAAGAGCTGCCATTGCTGCCATCCATTTACTGCTTTGTGTTCTGAACATCATGCATGTTGCTCCCCACATATTAAGAAATTTTGCTGTGAGAAAATGGATGCATAAGCAAAAGAGGACATTTAGTGTAGTTTTTTAAAATCAGAGCAGAGGATCTGCATTATTTGCTGAGAAATAGCCCTAAAGAATACTAAAGACTTGGTTGATTGCAGAGTGGGTTATTAATATGGCTCCTCCCACTGAAGGAGACAGGGAATATATGATGCAGAAGCAATTACACACCCAACTTGAGAGCCAAAGACCTAGGTTATAGCAAGAGATTTTGCTACTTCCAAATCTACAGAGGGATACTAGAGCAATATGGAGAGAAAAAGGCAAGAGTCTCCCCCTCCTGCGGGAACGCCTGGCTTGTGGACACTGGGCACAGAGCAGGCAGCGGCAGGGCTACTCACGCATGCTGCTACCCATCACCATAGCGTTACCAGAGGGCGGAAGAGGCAGCAGGAAGGAATCTGGATGCGGAGGAGGGAATGGAGATGCTTTGATGTAGGACAGCTCTATCCAGACAAGGAAGACAGTCACACACTTCATTACAATAGCCTCCAGCAACAAGTGGAAACCATTTCCAATTTCTTGGCTTTTAAAACATCCCAAACTGGTCATGAAGACACAAACTCAGATGTTCTAAAAGGATGGGTCCCTCACGCAGGGCACAGAAGACTGGCTCCCTTGCCACACTAGAGTGGCTGGTGGATAAATTCCATAGACAGCCCAGAATTTTATGCTATTCTGGCTGAATAATCTCAACAAAGACCAGCATTACTTATGTGCTCATCATTCATTTTCTGCCAGCAGTTCATTTCAGCCATGCTGTTGGCAGAAGCCAGATAATACTGGCTGCAAACCAATTAAAGGTGCTGAGGTTTGTTTGGCCTGCACCACGTGGAAGTTGTCACTCAGGAACAGCTACCAGAGACATAAAGATGCGGAGAAAGTCCTACGAACTCAGCAGTATGCTTCAAAAAGGAAGGTTACAATAACTGTATGTTTAATATTCAGAGCTTTAAATACATTCACAGTTTTGACAGGTGATAAAAAAGACAATTTCCTTTTATGTTCATAGGCCTGTAGTAATTACAGGCTCCTGTTCCCAGAGACCAACCAGCAGTGGGGTAATGGCCTTGTGGCGTAGCTTCCCATCACCTCTAATAACCCGCCAACAGCAAGCACACCTGTAACCCTCATGGTAACTTGCCTCACAATGCGACCAGTGTGAGAAGCCAGTCCCTTCCCAGCACCAGACAGGGTACAGCCTGCAGCGTTACCTGACGCTAACAGGATCTTGTTGTTTCTAGATCAGCAGCAGCAGCATGGAACAAAACTAAGAGGTTCAACTTGCATCTTACTAGAAGTCTACAAAATAAATGGCTAAACACCATCACCTCTTTCCACCAAAGGACAGCAGCTGTGATTCCTGCAGTCTGCAAAATGAGCAACCAGACCTTATAAGCCGGGAAAGTATGATATATGTGTAAAGTATTTTAATTTCTTGAAGTTTTGATACTGAACATATTTAAGCACTTTTTAACATTAAGAAGAAAATAATAACTGGTGACAGTACACTATGAAAATCTGCTTCCTAACACACTCCCCGTTTCCAACCTTTTTTTCAAGAACAAAGAAAGTGAGAGTAGGGAAAAGAGAGAAGAGAGCAATTGGAACATACTTCATTAAGTTATTTCTAACTTATAGCTGGGGGTGTTCAAAGGAGTACAGACATTAGAAAGACAACCTCCCCCTAAGTTATTCTAGCAGGCATGGCCACAAAAGGATGGTATCGCTGGTAATGCGAGCATGAAGTATACTTTGGAGCAGCAACCTTGGCAGATCATCATATGTTTTCCTCAAATGCTGTATTTGGCATCTGTATTGGGAAGAGAGGAAGGAAATGCTACTGAAACAAAGACGTGGCAGGCTGAGCCCTTGCATTTTTGGCAGCAGCGACAGCTAAGCAGCTGCCAACACAGCTATAGGCTCAGTTCCCCGTAGCTGAAGTGCCCAGAGGAGGTTTCAGGAAGGAAATCATTGCTCTGCTCTCCCTCCCCCATCACTTCTTTTCCACGAAACATGGTAGGCACAAGAGAATGGCAAAAAACACAGCAGCAAAGGCCATCATCATCTTCAAAGCAGAAGGCAGCAGGCATGCATTAAATGCATTTATTATACTAGAAGGAAAAGTAAGCAGTTGGACTAAGAATTAGGATATTGCCAAGGTGAACTACCCAGAAGAGAACAAGCACTAACAGAGATGCCTGAACATTATAATGCCACTTTATCCAGTCATTAAGCCCAAAGGAGTCACAGGCCTTATAGGTGAAATGGTGGTCAAGTTCAGTGCAAGAAGCAGCTATGTTAATTGTGTCAAGTTACAGTACGGACAGAGGCAGGCTCCCGTTCCAGTATGTTCTTATTTTCACACAGCAGAGCTGGCTGCTGAAGCCCATCTCTCTATTTTTATTGCCCAAATTTCATCCAAAAGTATTTTCCAATTTCTTTTCACCTAGCTGGATAAGAAGGTTTCTTTTTGGCAAAGTACCATGGATGGACATGGAAACTACATCTCTCACCTGGAAACCTGATACAAGCACTCATGCCTTCCACGCCCAGAGGAAAAGATGGAATGGCTGTAGGTGCTCTGCCACCACTGCGCTCTGAACTGAAGCATCATGCACTCAGACATGAACTGCATTAATTTGTACCCTTTATTTTAATTTGTAATTTAGGCCAAAATTTCAAGCAAGCTGTATCAGAAAGCCAATGTAATGACCTATAAGGTCCTGGAAATCCTGGTGCCAAGATCTCAGTTCTTTTGCTCTAGGCTCCGTTTCATGGGGTGCTGACCACAATCACCAAGAACTCCTTGTCACTACTGCCCATTTACCATTCAGATTTTGGAGCATAAACTGTTTGGTTTGGATTTGGTAATCAACTTCTAAAGCACATGAAAGGATTATCAATAGTGGGGGGCAGGGGGGTAAGGAATTAAAAACATCTTTGCTAACCATCTGTGTTTGAGTAACAGCAAGTTATATGGGCCCAAACATACAGTATTACTCAGAGACCAGTAAAAGGCTGAACTGCCAACAGGATACCAGCTAAAACCCATGTTGCTTAAGAGACTCTACAGCAAAGCTTAGAAATAAAACAGCTCTTGAATGCATAATCTTTAACTCAGCAGATATTGACATAAACAGGATGCCTATATCACTGTCTAAACATGAACTCTTTTCCTTGAACTCCCCTTACTCTTACTCCCTTCTTACTGGTGCTGACAAAACAGCTAGGCTTTCTAGATGTTATTGCAGATGTTTGGATATAAATGCAGATTTGGCCTTTCTTCACAGTTCAAGTTAAGCATTTGTTTCACCAGACACAGAGGCTATGGTTTGCATGTTTCTGTTTATCACTTCCTAAATTTCTTGCCCAAAAAATATTCCCTCCCCCCGTTTCCTCCTACCTAGGTCAAACCTCATTCCTTTTTTTTTTTTTGGAACAGAAACTGTGGGGTTTTGGACTTGCTGCTGACTGTATACAGCCACACCTACTCCTTACTTGTGTACTCCATAGGTAGCATTTCAGTATGAATTCTATCAATTTCACAGAATTTCCACCTTCTAGCTTACAGTTAACTGACATGACAGCCATTCAGCTCACCTTTCTCACATTGCCTTCCCTACTCTCTCACAAGAAATGCGTGCACCTCTACTACAGACACACTTACATACATGGTCCAACACTACCCATACAAAGGTGCACATTGTTCTGTCCTAAACAAACTTATGTGTTTGAGTTCAAAATGTTCACTGTACAAACGACTTCGGTATCACTCACACTAAAGTGTATGTTCCGGTGTTCTTCTGAAGGAATACTGTCAAAAATGCACTAACCTTAAGCCATTGAATAGCTGTTTAGATTTATCCAATAAGTAGCAAAAGTCTGTCACTGTTTTCCTCTCTGCTTGAGGAATATCATCTTCAGCTCCTCCTGATGACATGATTTCTTTTAGGGCAAACTCAGTCCTATGAAGAAGAAAATAGCCATATTACTCAAAAATTGAGGGCTATTATGAACTCATCCAGATTAGATGCATGTACAGTTCCATGGAGATGGTAACAAAGAGCATGCAATTCTCCCACGGGTTACTTTTCTCAAGACTCATTAAAAATAACAGCTGAGAATCAAAGCATGGGACTAATTACTGCACAATGCACTAGTTAACAGAGCAAAACTAAAAATAAAAGTGGTACAAAAGTAATAAAATCAAGTAACTGAGGACTGTATTAACAAACATAAAACTGCCAACAAAAGGACTGTAAAACAAAGAGTACTTGGGTTTCACACTCGGACAAAGAAATCCTCTCTAAATTTGCCTTTCTGCAGAGGTGTTTATCCTGCAGCCGTATTTAGAGAGGCTAGCCTCAGTTCTGTTTACATTTCATTTTCTTCTGTAACTGTTGAAAACTGAAGCCACTAGTTAAAATTGCTAAAACACAGCCATTTTAGACAGAATGCTAAAAAATACCCTGCTTCCTCTCTACTGTTTAATTCCGTGGCTGGCACTGCCCACAATTACACCTGCAGATCTATTTTTACTGTTCATATGAGCAAAATGTCATATTGTGCAGTAACCACCAGAAAAAAAAAATCATCAAGATATAACATAGATAATCCTGGTATTGAGTTAGTAATAGAATACAGAAGCCTATAAAGGCAGAGGGACTTTTAAAATCTTACTTGAAACATACAGATATAAAATGATCCTTCTGATCGTCCAAAGGTGAGCTAGAGATTTCTTAGCAGCAGCAACAACACATGCTCCTCTGGAAATGGCTGCCAGGTCTCCGGCTCTCTGTGCTCTCTAAGAATTTTAGTGCAAGATAAACACACCTCTAACTGGGCAAATGTAGAGCTCTTACTTCCAGCAACTTCTCTACCGGTTCTGGTAAGCACTTGTGTTAAGCAACAAGTTTCCATTTGTGCAGAAGCTCTGTTTGGATGCTATTTGCATAAATAATTACCTACAAGTCCCAATTCAAGCCAGGAAATGGCAAAGCTACCTCCTTATGGTCACTGGAAAGTACCCTGAAGTATCTGTCATCAATTGTCATGAAGAACCTTCACAATAACCAAATGGACTTCAGAAATATTTCCCCAAACAAACACTTCATGCCTACCAAATGCATAAGAAATTGGCGGTTCCCCCCAGCTTTGTGGGTAAGTTAGTGAGCGTATCCCGCCAACCAAGCAGTTTCATGATTTCCCAGTTTAGAGAAGATGTGGCACACATTTTCATGGGTCTTTTACACACCCACAAGACAGTGCACTAGAGCACTAGTGCAAGGACATGGGGCACCCTGCACAAACCGCTTGCTTGAAGAGTTCCAGAAAAAGGTAGGAAGCATCCATTTATTGCCAGGTAACCACAAATGGGTGCCAGACAGCAAAAGAGAGTTCAAACATACCACCCAGATGTGGAAAGCTGTTGGTACAAGCCTAGCAAGCAGGACACGAGTACTGTGAAGCACCAGCCTGTGATTGAAATCTCTATACACATACATTTCACACAGCATGAAACATACAATACTGAGTACTTAAAGCACCAACATATGAAATCAAAGTGAACAGTGAGAGCTAAAAAACAGATGTGAGAAGCAGCCAGGAGGTGATTCAGAATTTCAGGCAGAGGGACAATACCCCGGGTCCTGTGTGCTCCGCAGCAGGGGTGACCTAAGTCCTGCGGCACGGCCCCTGGGTTCTGCCGCGCTCCACTGCGGGGACCAGGCGCTCTAGGGCAGCATCAGACACATTCACAAAAATTGAGGAGCTTGCTTAAATTGCAAAGTATGTTTCATACAGTCTGCATATTATTCCTTTAATGTAATGGTAAAGTCTTTTTTTTTTATGCTATCCTTAAATTGTACTACCCAGCGACCCCAGCCGCAGCTAACGCTGCCCAGCTGGATGTGGGTCAGCCCCGGCAATGGCAAGACCCGCGGCAGCTCCCACCTCGAGGGAGCCTGATAGACCCACCGCAAAGAGGTCATTTATGCAATCAACAAAGGACATGCTAGAAAATTCACTGCCTGCCGATCTGAAAGGTATCAGAAGGCAGGAAAAATACTTGTTGCAGAGAAAGGAGAAAAAAAGTTTTTTCAGGTGATAGACAATGAAGGTGTATTTTGAAAGCCTACTCCAAGGCCAGCCAGTTCCTAAATACTTAGCGCAATACTAGTTTCTGGAAAGATTGTGTTGCAAAATCTAACAGTTGCACTGCATATTATTACTTGTACATTTTATATGATTTAAGCAGATGATGACCATCACAAACACGGGATGTCAGTGTTGCAGGAAGGTTATCATTGTAAAGGACTGCTATTGAACGTGACCAAAACAGTGGTTTAGAATACACAGACGTACTTACATCATTAAGGTACTGCAGCTCAAACTTTTTGTGTGTGTGTGATGGCAAAATTTTTGCAGACCTTCTGCTGAAACATCTAAGTTTATTCATTATTTTAGTTTCCATTAAAACCAACTCTTAGCAATAGGATGATGATATAAAATGACTAAAATACAGATAATAGTAGTAAACTAAACAAACTCATTATGATAGTTGCTGCCATGAAGACATCCCTACCATTCAGCATTCCAAATATGCCTTCTACCTGCTTCCAATCTGGATTACCACATGTACTTCATATGACATAAGAGCCAGAATAAAACATTCAATGCATACTTTTATCAGCATGCTTTGAATTACATGTTTAATGCTTATTCTAAAAAGGGCTTTGAGCAGAACTCTCTATGACAAACTCGAAAAACTCTGCCCTGCATCATCATATGTGAAAACCCCATCTGCCAGCTCTTCAGCCATGCTTAGCCTAACTTCATTGTTTGTCAAACATTTTGATGGCATTCCTCTTGCTAAACCTTAAGCACCTAAACAGCAAGACAGACGCAAAAATTAATCTCATCATCTACTGATGCTTGTAGAGGGAGGGAGGTACCCAGAAAACACTTGATCTAAGACATCAGAATGAACAGAGAAGACTCCGAGTGCTTATGAAAAGCTATTTCATCAGTACACAAACAGCTAAGTCACAGTTAAAAGTAGAATGAAATTAAGCCTTAGTTATCCACACAATTACGAAACTATCTCTGTTCTTAATGGCCTGAAGATGCACAGACAATTGCCTCTGGGACAGAACAGACACAGCAGGTGGAACACCTTTGGGATGACGGAAAGAGCGTGCTGCAAATAATCAACTTTGGACAATGAATGAGATCAAGTTTCACTCTCTTGCAGGATAATTAAAGGCACATTCTGGCTCGGTCACATATTGCACTCAGAAAACAGGAGTATTTCTAAATTATCCAGTGTATTTACACATGTACTGGGTATAGTGGAAAGCTCTACTGAAAATCCTTAAGGGTTACACTTTAAAAGTCAGCATGAGTCCTGCTCAGAATGGATTGGTTTCTTGCTCACTACATTTTAAATTTATCTTCCTGATAACTATAAAACACCACAATACAGAAAATACATTATAAAAATATTCAGACTGAATTCCATTATGGGTAAAAAGAGTCTTCCCCCCCTCCCCCGAAATAAAATCAGGAAAAGAAATAAGGAGTTCAACAAGAAAGAAAGAAAAGCAGTGAAAAATTAAGCAGAGTAGTAATAAGCATGACAATTTCCCTCTGTAAGATATCTTTAGAAAAGCTGCCAGAAGGTAATTCTTCTACAGATCTCAAATTCAAAGAAGCATTTTGGTTACAGACACAAGCAGGCGCTGCTGCAATTTAAACCCTGGTTTCACTCAGCCACAGCACATGCCTGAATGTGAAGGAAAGATGGGAAGGGAAGATGGAAAGAGAAAGGACAACAGGAGCCATTAAATGATAGGTGAAGCTGGCTTTTCCAGCTGACAGAGAAGGAAAATAAAATTAGTTATCATGCTCTGGAGGGGGTGGTATTTGGTGCTGTACAAAGAAAGAACCACTATCACGAGCAGCTCGGGAAAGGAGGAGGTCTCCCCTGCACTACAGACTGCGTTGTAATGCAGCAGCATTACAGACAGGAGAAAGAATTATTATTAGAAACAGCAAGTGGGCACAGCAAAGGGAGGAATATAGCTACTGACATCGCCCTTTCCTCAGGGACTGCTCGGCTCCAAATGAAAAATATAAATAAAATGCAACCAGTAGTACATCCACAATGTGGAGACCTCTCCTTCTCTCTGATACTCGAAGGAGCCCACAGATCTGTGCTCCTCTTCTGCAGGCAGACAGTTCTCCCAGCTCTGACAGACCAGCTGTACCAGAAATATCACCTACTTAATGTTTTGTGCTTTTTGCTTTCTTTCATGCAAAAGAAACTGTTGGGCTGTTTTGCGTGACTTTTTTTTTTTCTTAAGGAGCACATGTTAAAAACTGATCACCAGAGTCTGCAAAAGGAGACATTGAAACATTAGGTTAAAAGACTTGTTAAAATAAGTCAGAAAATGGTGACTTCCAGCAGACCTTATTATTCTCTCAAAGATTTTGCCAACTCCTCAGGCCATACAAGGCAGAAAAATTGTGCTAGCCAAGCACTGCACTTGGCGTGCCAGGTTCTTTCCAACGCACTCTCAGAACACACAATTCCAGGTTTTCTTAGCACAATACAGGAACAGATTTTACAAATTCATCCCACTGCAGCACCCAGTGCAGAGGAGCATCCCAGAGGATGGCAGGACTACGCAAAGCAGTTGGAGCTGAAAGGCAGCAGGAAGAAGAGTATGGGAACAGATGAAAGTTTCACGTTTGCTAGCCAGTATTTTCAAAGTTATGTGTCACTTACATCACACACGTTTCCACTTCCCTGTGGTTTGCCGTCTTTTGGCTAAGGTTTTCTAGGCTCAGCTGGAAGTGAAAAAGAGTGCTGAAGTCAATGGCATGCAGTCCCTACCGGCCCTGTTCTCAGTAGGACTTAGGCCTGTAAAGCAAGGCATGCTTTGGGAATGGTGGGAGAATACTCTGGTTTGAGGAAATCAAGCTTGCAATGAAAGTCAAGCATAGATATGTGAAATAACTGTATTATGTGCACATCTCCTCAGCCAGATTGATTACTTAGCTGGGACCACTACAACCTGCCTTTCAGTTGCCTGGTAGAAGAAGGTGGTCATAACTTGCCGCCATACACTGACAAGGAAATAAAACCTCACTGCATAGAACATCAGGTGGGACCGTAACTGTCTGGCGTTCCGTACAGGTGGGAGTTAGGAGTGTACGAACTGTCGAGTGAGGACAGGTAGAATCAGGGGCAGTTTCCCAGAGCTGCATAGCGGGGTTGGCTGGACGCAGCACCTTGACCTCCTGACAGAGCACTTGTACATACAACTCTTCTGTCACATTTGTTCTATCTGGTATTTTACCAAGGAAATCAGAGTCGCGGTACCGAACACAGGCAGTATGGAGTAGGGATGCTTCACATACATGACATACAACCTGTCTGTCTTTCTTCAAAACTGGAAGAATTTGGTCTTAAATCTTTGAACATACATACTTTAAACATTCAGAAAAAATAATATGATTTTGTAAGTATGAGCACAAGCATATCTTCCAGAAGCAACTCTTCCAAAAATCAGAACACGACACTTGTGTCATTTAACAGGTGGCTTCATGCACCTTACAATACTGATCTCCATGGCATTACAGCCTTCCAAAGATAAAGTCTGGATGTTAAACATTCACACTATGCCCAATAACAAATTTATTACAATGCAGAGAACTGATCAATGTGACCCAGTGAAGTTTCTTGGCTAAAATTAGAACAAGCATCGGTATTTTATTTCAGGCTCCAGTCGTTTTCATTACCGAGCCTTCAGCTCCGTCCCTTAAATAACCCATACACAACCTTCTGAACAGGACAGCGGATGCAGATCTAACAGGAGAGTCCAGGATGGTTAATGTTGGGGATGGGGATAGGAGGGAGAGGAACAGCATGCTCGTTTTGGAAGAAATGCTCTTGGGATTTTTTCAGCCACCCAGCTGCAGACAGCAAACTGCAAACCGAGCAGTGAGCTAGGGGGGGTCGACTATATCAATTAACCTTTAGCCTGAGAATCAGAACTTTCTGTGACAAATGTAATACAGAACAGTAAACTGCTGCATCAACTACAAGCCCTGAACTCTTGCTGATCTGGAGTTTCATTGCTTCCATCAAATACAACTGGCTTGGGGTTTACAGGTGAGGCTCTGATTAATGTTAAAATTCTGGAGTTGAGCAGAAAGCATGTGCTTAGACACATAAACTAATGGTCAGGGTAAGTGACGGCTGTATCCTGATTCACAGCTTCATGGATAGTTTTACCATTTTAATCAGGATGTCACAGCACAGAAATATAAACTCTGTTTTTCAAATGCTTCCTACTCCTTAGTCAGAGAAGCAAGTGGTAACCAAAAAAGCAAAAGCAAGCATACTTTCTACATATATCTTGATACAGGAATTTCTTCCAACTAAGATGTTATTAGAACTGTTCTCCACAGAAACCAATGATGGAAAATGCATTCCAATCTATCAAGATTTTAAAGATCTCAAACCCTGAGTCACAGAGACCAGGTCTCTTTTCAGTTTTCATCCTGACACATCTCCTAGAGCGTCACTGCCAAAAGAGGACACGATGTAAAGCCAGGTGCCCAGTTGGTATCTGTTTCTTAGCTGCAAATTAATAGTACAGATAAAACTGAAGTCTTGATTGTTCATACCCAGAACCTAGTACCATCATGTCTCAAGTCTCTACCAAGAAACGTGTGATCTTGCCTTCATCAAGCAAGATGTCTCCATTAATTAGAACCCAGATTCATTTCTCCAACCAGAATACCTAATTCTCTATTGAAAGCCACTATCCTGAAGTTCCTGTGACACCACTTGGTTCTATTCACAAAACACTGAAATAAATAGGTAACAACCCCCATACACACAGGCTTGTAGGCACCAAAAGCTTCACAAATTGCTTCCCTACTTCAGAGGGAACAGCAAGGAGCAGTTACGTATCTATTTCCTCATAAAATATATGGGGGGGGAAAGTATTTCTTTATTATTCCAAGCTTTTTAGTAAAAGTTGGAACCAAACACAGACATTTCTCATCACCAACCACTATTCACCTCAGGGCACGTCTGCACTGCAGTGGCTGCAGCTCTTCCAGACGTACCAAGCTCCTTTTACAGTAGGACGCTGCAGGAGGCATCTACGCGCAGGCTACGAGAGCGCTGCTGGGCTCTGGCGGGGTCTGCAGCCCAGGACAGCAGTACCCGCCTCTCACTTAAAGAACCACCAGATTGTTTCTGTAGCAGCTCGGCTCGCTGCTGTATAAATGTGCACACAGAATACACAATAGAAAGGACTTGGGCAGAGCCCAGGCTACAGAGAACGCCACAATAAAAAGCAACTTACAGTGTAACTTAAGAAACAAGTAGCTGTTTTATTTAGCTGATAATGCTGGTTAAATGGTGTTCTCTCTGCCTGGATGCTTGCTTATTTCAAAAGGGCACTAAGGAGAAATGCAGCATGAACTAGGAGGGTGAGTAACTTCTATTTTGTAAACATTACCATGTGGCTGACTGAAAATCACCTGCAAATGCAACTAGTTCTACTGCAATTGGGAATTCATCAAGAAAGATTTTTTTTTTCTTACCAATTTTACAGCTAACCTGCAGAAGTAGAAGATTAAGAATAAGGGAAAATGTTTTTAAAAATCTAACAAAAATACAAACCAAACAGCCTGTGACAGTAGCCCAGACATTTGTGCACGAACAGTCATCCTCTCTTTTACAGAGGGAGGAAGCCAGGCCCACGCCGACCTGCACGTGGCCCTGCTGAGCTTTCCCTACCCACCACAATAACCCCAGCAAAGGGAACTGCTTCACCTGTCCAGGGCTCCACGCACACGGACTGGCTGCCCAGATGCCTCCTACAAACTGTAACGACTCTCTTCTCTCTGTCCTTCCCTTTAATAGAGGCACTAAACAGGTCCCTCTCCTTCTGCTCCCTTTGAGGTTTGTGAACGTTACTGGCTAGATAATCTTCAGGACCTTTCTCCCTACAGCAACGCTCGTTACATCAGACAAGTGCTTTAAAAGCTGCCTGGAGAAGAATTAAAAAGGGAAAGCCTGACTGTGCATCTGTATAAAATTTGTTTCTTGAAAGAGGAAAGGGAATAGGTAAGAAAACAAGATAAAAACACACACGCACAGTTCTCCGGGTGCACACTGCTACAGCAGGCAGAAGTGACCGACAGCAGGCAGAGAGTTATATAAGAATTTTATTTTATTACCGCAGACTGAAAGTTTAACACTTTCACGTGAATGTGTAGTTCATTCCTCAGCATATCAGACCAGAAGATTTGCGAACACTGTCTCATATTAGGAGCCCAGAGTTAACCTGAGCTGCCACCTCTGCGTTACCTTGGACATCTCAGCAGGAACAGTCTCAAGACTTCCTGTAGGGAAACAGCCAACACCACAAATTCAACTCCATTCTGAGTCAAAAGAGTTTGAATACCCAGCATGTAGCGCCAGTCCTATTATTTTAGCTTCAAATAAGTGCTTACTCTGTAGAATCATACTTTTCATTTGGTTTACAAGTCTTCAAAAATCCTTTTACTGCTTAAAGCACACCTCTCTGTATCCAGAACTGCAGCTTTGGCATCTTTCCTCCCAGAACAACGTGAAGCTGTTCATTAGCATCATACAACGGAGACAGTGTTGTCCCTTCCTGCCTTCTACATGGAGATCATCTAAGCCACACCTTACCAGCAGGCTCTTCCAAATTCACTATGGGCGACTTAACTTTAAATACAAGAGACGCGGTATCACCATGGGATGCACGTGGCCTTTTTCAGTTACCTTCATAACACAAAACTTGTGCTTCTCTTCTTTATGTTTCTGCCACTGGCAATTTGTTCCATCTTTGTCCATTCTGCGCCCTCTGTGATCCCTCTTTCACTGCAGTTCATGACCTTTTGTGTATAGGATGAACAAAGGGCAAAGGCTAAAAATGTCATCACAGTTGGGCCTCTGCTTTTCTACCGAGTTAACTAGTTTGCTGCTAAAAATGAGCTCAAGCTCAAAGTCAGACCGAGGCAGAGTTTCTGGGTCATCGGAGTCCAGGAATCCCACGAAGATGGTTCAGAACCAACGTGGAAGAGGATGCAAGTGTTTCCTTTCATCCCAATTCAAATCATGAATCTGTCGTGGTGCTGCATACCACCTACATGGTACTTAGTTGTCATTTGCATTGTATGAAAGAGCAATAGAAAAAAGAACATCAGACTCACTTACTCTTGGCAGGGGTGGGAGGGGAAGAAGGGAGATAGAAAAACACCATCAGCTGCCGCGGGCTGAGCTGTGTGTATTTACATTTCACAAGCTAAACTATTTAGTGGTTTATTTACACACAATGTTCTTGGAGCAGCTAAAATGCCAGTTGTGTTTTATCTTGATTTTGTGGCAATGCACATAAGCCACAAAAATCATAGGAGGAGTCTGCAAAGGAGATATGAACCTCATACATCTGGAAAAGCACGTAAGCCACTGTCAGAAGGGAGAAAGATTTTGGAAGCTCAGGCACAACAAGGGTTGAAATGCATTAGTTATGACAAGACACCAAAATACAACCCAGGGACCCGAAAGCAATGATCAAGTCACAATACAACAGTTCATGCTGCAGGGATTGCACATCCCAGTACAACTCTCATCGCCAAGTCAACCTACAGCGAGGCGAACCAGGGCCTCAGGTCTCCCTGGGCCGCCCCTCCATGTTAGCACGAGGAGGGAATTGCAGTCAGCTCCATTTTATGCACATTCGATGGCAAGACGCCAACACAACTGTTGACTGAGCCAAATCTGGGCCCCCTTGAACTAAGCCATCACCTAAAGCAGGGCAGAAAAGCACATGCCTCTCGCATCTAGAGCGGCCAAGATCCTGAAAAGCATCTGAGTTACAAGATAGATTTTTTTTTTCTTTCTTTCTTTCCTCAGAAAACGACTGATGCTTTAACTCTTTGATGTACACTAATGAATTCAAAACTTAATGGTTGCTATACAGTGTAGCTTGGTGTAAATGCGATGGGGAGACTTCTTTCTAGCAAGTCAAATTATTTATTAGATGGCCCAAATGGCAGTTCAGGCCAGCGTTGATCTGGAGGGCAGTTATCATCACGCTCGGATTTGTTAGCATTCTCAGCCAAGGTGTCAATGGCTGCTTCCCAACTGGAACCTGACTCTGACAGAAGAGAATGCAGTACAAACTGGGGAAAGCTTTTTGATCAGTTCAGTTAATTTCTTCCCTCCAAACCGGTGTTTGGCGGTACGCTGGCAGCAAGCTTGGGAACTGCAGGGAGAGCATCATCACTCTGGGAATTCACCCTCCTAGGCAGGAGCAGCTCCTGGACCGTTCCTCTGCTACACAGCAGAGAAATCCCTCTGCTGACTTCTGCTTTAATTATATTTAAGAAATTCCACTTCTACCCTGTGTTCCATTATAATAATAGCAATAATTAAAAATACTTCAAACGACGAGTCCTCTAAACCTGCTGTTCCATCCAGGCTTTTTGGCATCGCACACTTCCTTTCTTGACTGACATCCTCAGGGAACGATTGATGGTTATTCTATTCTACTCCTGTTGCAGGGCTGTGCTGCACTCTCTCAGCACATGTAAACTGCTAGGTAATATTTGTGTTGGCAACTAACTTACATACTTTATAGAAACAGACCTCTATTTGACCCTCCAATACAGCTCCCACACACAATTTGGTCTGCTCCTTTAAACTGCTTCTTTCTGCTGCAACACATACCCCATTCCATATCTCTGTTTCTAGCCTGTTTGAAAACTATACATCCAGAACAGAGTTTATGTGCTTAAAGAGAGCGACTCGGCTACAAAAAGCCAAGCCTGCAGAATGTCCTTATACAAGAATGTAAGAGAAAATTAATATAAAACTCGCACATGCAGGTCTTGGTCCTGGAAAAAAACTACAAAAAGGTCTGTGAAAAAAGGCATGAACACAAAGATTTCTGTGATAAGACTCCGATAGCTGTACCATGCTTTGGTGGATTAAAGGGGGGGTGTTGTCTTTTTTTTGTTTAAAATACAGTTAAATTTTAGCTATTTAGGCAGTAACATCACCTCAGAATAGATGTTCACACCAGGACTCTTCCTTACTTGCCCAAAGCACACCATGCAGAATAAAAGATAAGCCAACAAAGTAACATGTCCAGGTAACCAAATTAATTCCCATGACCCATTTATTCCACGGCAGTTTATCAACAACTCCATTTAAAGCCAACAGAGCTAAACCAGAATAAAAGTGATGCAAAAAGAGGTGAAATCTGACTGGCAGAGGCCGTGGCGAGCGCAGCTGCAGTGGGAGCAGGGGACTGTGCAGTCACATCATGTGACAGCAGCGGCGCTGGCAGCAGAGGAGGGAGAGCTACAGCCCCCATCCTCCCACCTTCCCAAATCCGAGCCTCCAGCGCAACATTACAGACAACACAATCTCATTCCGATGCAGAACTGACTCAGGGTATAAGTCTCAACGTTTTGAATTATTGTTCTCCATTTTTATTACTTCCCTCCATCAAATAAAACAGTAGCACAGAAATGAATAAGAATACAGGCAAGACATATATTCCTCCCACTGTTAGGCACTTCCAGCATTTTATCACTTGTAGATCTAGTTTCTCAAGCGAGCATGGCGAACACAGAAGACGGTGCTGCTGTTTGCATCATTCTTACATACAGAGCTCAGCCCAACTAGTCATCCTTGTGATAAAAATCTTCCAGTGCTCGTAAGGGACATGGATTGCCAATAGAATTTTGATGCTGTATTGCACCTATATTTCAAGATGGAACAACAATCACAATCTCCTTTGTATCACAGCAAAATATTTCTTCTCTCCGTATAGTTTCTATGAATGGTTTTTATATTTTCTGTAGCAAAGTACGTGGCTATCACATTTGTGTACATTACCTGTATTATTTTGGCAGCCCAGAATGCTTAGATAATTATGCTCTTTACATGAGTTAAGTGACTCATTGTTTCTTTCATTTAATATAAATTGTGATCCAGTTTATCAAAACATCTTAAAAGAGACTCACTTATCTCATTTGAAAACAAAGCCTCTCTTTTTCTAGGAACATGATCTACAGTCAGGTGTCATGCTTCGTAATCGCTCCCTCAACAGCCTGAGCAAGAGAAGTTACAACCGTTACACAACAGGGTTCACACCAGGCGAGAAGATGCACCGGGCAGTCACCGCATCTGCCCACTTCCACAGCAAGATCCACACCAGGATGATCTTCTAGGATTTCCAAAGGCTGCTACCAACACTGTGGTTCTGGTGCTCACAGGAACGGTGGGAGAGCATACGCGTGCTGGGAGACTCACCTATACTATCATTTTAGTCCAACAGTGCTGCTTTGCATTACCTTAGACAAGATGCTGAGAATTATGGATTGCATTTGGACAGCTCTTGCAAAAACTAGTGATTTTTTTATATTAAGGGATCCATTTTGTAGGTCGGAGGGCTAGAATTGCTTAGCCGAGACACAGCTTAAGCAAGCAAGCTTGGAGCCTGGTTATTAAATTACAGAAGTGCAACTCGGACTTTGGTGAAAACAGGTCCTATTCTGTGGTGGGGGATTAGACCCAGACTCTGAAAACCTGCAGGCTTGATCCTGAATGTTTTCTCTGGGGCAGGTTTTGGTTACTGACATTTTTATAGCAAGTAACAGGCAAGAAATCTGGGGTGATGACAACACGTAACAATCATCCAGCTTCTATCCCCAAGGGCATTTCACATCACCTATTGTCCAAAGCATTTTTCAGTACAAAATACAAATTTGGTAAGGGAGGAGTTGCTGAGATAAAAGTTTAAAATCAGAACAAATCCATGATGATTCTGTTGAACTTGCAGTTTGGATATCAAGCCCTGCACCGACAGCTCTTATAAAACCCAGCAACATTTCACCCGAAAGGATTCATTTGCTGATGCAGAAATGCAGGTACCTGCCAAAGGCACTCTGAACACCTACAGCCGCCCCAGCTGGGAGAGGCAGGGTGGCGAGAGGGACGGTAACATATCGAATGGAGAAGTTAATAAACAGGGGGTCGTTTTCGTAATTACTGCAGTTACGCCGCGAATCCAGGCCTAGGCAGAAAGCGTGCCACATCGCGTTTCTCTTCTCCGTTAACGGCGAAGGCAGCAGTGGGCACGGCTCCGTGTGCCCGAGCTGAGGGCCTCGGCAGCCTCCACCGCCATCGCCGCCCGGCGCAGGGCACAGACCCCCCGGCCAACCTGCGGCTCTCCCCCGAAGGCGCCCGCCCCGCCGCCGGGAGAAGCCCACCGGGAGGGGACGCTGGGCGCAGCCCCGGCCGCCCCCG
>VXBO01009025.1:544706-581230 GCA_013400135.1 Rhinoptilus africanus
GGGCGCTCGTTTGATCCGAGCGTGGGTTTGATCCGCGGCTGCCGGTGGGTTTATGGGCACCATTTGGGACCTTTTACACTTCCATATGCAGATTCCGCATCTGCACTTGAATGTCCCTGCCAATTTTTATGGTTTACAATTGCATTTTACCCTCTGGAGGTGCCCTGTTCTACAAAGGGTTGGCTCGGACAAAAGAGGCTCCTTATCAGCAGCATCCCTGGCGCTTGCTGGGCACGAGCCCCACCAGAGCATCCACGGTGCTGGCGGTCACGGAAATGGGTATTTCTGAAATCACCCTGAAATGTAATTTTGAATTGTGTCCCTTTGTGAGGCTGCTAGAAACACTTTATTATTATCTTTTAATTAGACATCCGGTTGAATAAAAGATACTTTTCATCCTTAGTAGTTTTTTAAATTTCTGTCTTCATTTGGGAAGGTTCTGATCCTTTGGTGTCCTTAATAATGCAACAAGACTAATACTTTTGTCTGGATTTACCATTTTTCACACAGAAATGCAGCATTTTGGGTGAATCTCTTTCGATTCATCATCTTAGTTTTAAGAATTAATTGCTTGTCTCGCACAGCTCTTTCATGTGATAGATACTGTACCTGTGTCTGCAGTTAGTCTTTTGAATGGGTGATGTAACAACCTTTTACTACTTTGCCTTAAAAAATGTGAAATACTGGCACGGTGTTGAGACACTGCTTGACCTTCGGTCTTTCTAAAGTCTACAAGAGCCAGGGGAGGAGCAGAAAAGATTGGCTTCTTACTTTGTTGGCTTGTAAAATATCTGCAAATGGTAACGGAAAATGAAGAGTCTTAACATTTCATGGTTTTAAGGGAGATTCATAGCACGCTTGATGGTACAGCATCTTCGCTTTTGATGGAAACAGTTAAAATTGTATGACGTGTATATAGATACGCAGGAGAGAGATATAAATAAATAGATACATCTATAAAAGTAGGATTATATTCTCGGTGGCTAATGTTAAAATCATTAATGAACTTAAGCTCTGCACGTGGCTTCTGTGTTAACCCCGAGTAAACTGCCACAAGTTTATTGGCGTCTTCAGCGAAAGAAGCCTCAGAGTAACTTTGAAATGCAGCTATGTGATTTAATTCCAGCAGTTACGGTGAATTACAGCCTCATTATTTGAAGGGGCATTTGACATTTTTAGACTGTAAGATGATGGCTTTCCCTTGCCCATTTGAGTACTTCCCCTTCCATGTAAGAAATTTACTTTGTCATTGAGCAAATCAATGGCAATGAGTGAAGTGAATTACTTAAAAAAAAAAAAATTAGGGCATTCATTTTTCCTGCACTACTAGCAATTATTTTACAACAGGGTCCTATTTAAGACCAGTTTCCCTATAGCTTCAGTTGGCATGTCTTTCCTTTGTGAATGAAGCATGATGGCTTTTACACCATTGTAATTATTTTATGCTTTAAGTAAAATAGTGGTAAAGCAGGTTATCTAGAATCAAAGTAACTTAGGACGCTTGTGTGGATATGGTCTTGCAAGACAGATTTAAGTATCAGGAAACTACTTTGAGTTTTGTGTTCCCTTAAAATTACAGGAGTTTCAGATAGGCAGATCGCTAATCTGGGTGAATTTCATACCAGAGAGGAGAGGAAGGTTGTAAGAGCACGGAGAATGTAAGTTTTTCAAAGAAAAACACCACTGCTTGAGTCCCTTCCCTTTTCCACAGTGCTCTCAAACTTTACTGGCACACACTGACATTTTTAGTGGTTCTTTATGCTTGATTGCTTTGCATCTGATGAGATAAGCCTTTGCTTAACAAAGACTATTTCATTGATATAGTTAGGTCTTAGTTTACTTGCTATAAACATTTCTTTGAAGATTTAGGAAGAAAAACAAATTGAGTTGCTGAATGGCAATGCTGCTAAAGTCAAATGTCTGAATAAACAAGAAGCTACAGTGTTATTTTGACTCAGTATTGGCCTGTTGAATGTGGCTGGCTCTCGCTTTTGTAAATAATAATAGACAATAATAAATAATAGAATTCTGAGCTTCAGTCTTATGTTGGGAAATAAAAGATTTGTAATTTAGGAAGAACTTAGTTCCTTTGTTATGACTTGATGGTAAGATGGAAAAATACCTCTTGGTGTAAAGTTGGAATTTGGTATTGATGGCTTCTGTAGATCATTAATCAGGAAAATGGGTTTATGCATGCCTTTTTGTACTAAAAACAGGACTAGCAATGTACGTTCAGCAGATGCAGTGGTTGATGTGACACTGCAACAACAGGATTTTTTCCCTGCTTTGCTATAAACCAGTATAAAAATAACATATTATAGAAAATGAGGGAACTTTTCCTTATAGGAGACTATTTCTTGATTGTTGGGAAGCAATAGTCATCTTTCTGCCCTGTCTCTGGAAAGTCATTTGTGATATTATTTTTTTTTTACTGTTCAACTCTTACATGGTGGTAGCTTTGAACAAATGCGTTTACACCAGTGTTCTCTGAGAATGAGAGCACAGTTTATCCTGTTGATAAACTGCCTATTTAAATAAGGCCTTCAGCAGTGTAATCTGGTAATTCTCATTCGGTCATTTACATAAAGAATTGGCCCAGGGTTTCATCAGCTGGTTGCTGGTGAGCTGAAATGCATTCTTTCCCTCCAGCTGTATTAAACTAGCCTTTTGATCCTTTCCTTTTCTTAGCCTTTAAGCTGGAGTGGTTATCACTTTGCAGACTGAATTGAGAAAGGGAAGCTGGGGGACAAGAGGACCCTTCCAGGTTTAGCTTTAGCCTTAATTATTGCAGTTCTAATTACCTAATTAGAAGACTTCCAGATTTTGTGTTGATAAAAATGTTTCTGTATATGTTTTGTTAGAAAGAGGAAATACACCACCAATAGGCTAGCTTCAGTGAAGTTCTTTATTGGTAAATGATTGCCAATAACTTATCTTGAGATTGCCAATAATTTATCTTGAAAGCAGTTTATGTCTGGAGTATCTTAATTCTACTCCATCCCTTCGATAAGGAGGTTTCATGTACAAAGGGTGGACCCTGCGTCCTTCAGAGAGCACAAGTTACATGTCTACCTTCTGTTGCCCAATCTTCCCAGTTCTAGGCTTATATGGGTGGTGAAATTTAAACTTAGAGAGATGTCTGGTCAGTGTGAAGGATTGATTTTTTTAAAGCCCTTTTTTCCCTTTGTGGATTAATCAGAAAAAAACCTGATAAAAATTCCCTAAGGCTTTAATGCCAGGGTGACTAGAAATTGCTGTGATGGCCTTGTTAGGAAATACCTCTGAGCTGAAACTTGGTGGAAACCTTAAATATTTTTAATGGAAATGTAATACAGAATTGTGAAGCCCTTGGGACTAAATCTTGAAACTCTATTGCCATGTGAAACCCCATCAGCTCTTCCAGCAGGAGGCAGGGGTTGCAGTGGTGGTACATGTTTTTAAGGGTGTGTGCTGTGCGCAGGTCAGCGCGGTGCATTCTTGCACTGCTAACGAGGCAGGTAGCGGGTGTACTCCTTCTGAGATGGTAAATCAGTGCGGTGCCCCTATAAATGTCTGGGCTTATTCTACTTAGCCAATGCTGACTCTGGCACTGCTGAGAAGCACAGGGTTTATCTGCAGGAGTTGTTTTGGAGCCCTCAGATCCTGAAGCCAAGTGATTAAATGATGGCTGTCACAGTTGTAGTAAAAAATTTGAAAAGAACTTCTGGTCTCTGAAAGTTCTGCCAAACAGCAACTTGTCCTCCAAAAATCTCTTAATTCACTCACAGCTGTAATGGCTTTTTTATGTTGTTTGGCAATACTTTAAAAAAAAAAAATTATTCTGAAGTATATTGTGACTTTGATGTCTTATGTATGCTTTTGCCAGGAGACCGCATCCTGTGCCTGTTCTATCGGCAGCTGTGAGGAAAGGCCCTTCCTGGGGATCACAAGCAGTGATTGTTCTTACCTGCGAATAACCTAATGCAGTTTGGTATTCCTAGTTACTGGGGCTTTGCTTTAAGGTGGGTAACAGTCCCGCTGAGATCTCAGCTTCTTTTGCAGTGGAATGCAAGCTCAGGGCTTGGCTTAAGGTAGGCTTTTTCCAGAGTTAGACCTGGGTGTCAGTTCAGCAGGGGCTGGGGTCACTTTGCTCAGCCCCTGTTGACCAAGTGCTTTGGGTACTAAAAGAATTTGGCTTTAATCATCTTTGAGTATGACTAGCCCTTATTTGTGGGAGTATCCCCCATTTGTTGAGGTAGTGTAATAGCTTGCTCCTACCAATTTGCAGCAGCAAGCTAACGGTGTAGTTAGCGCCTCCCGCTTTGCTTGCTGGCTTGGTGAAGCTTTTCCTTGCCCAGTTGTGTTTTCCTGCTTACCTGATACGTGCTGCGTGGGTCTGTCACGGTAACGCTGGAGCTGACCTTCAGTATTTCCCTTTGATTTACAGAGTGCCTCTGCTCAGTGAACTGTCCCTAGTGCAGGACGATATCCATAAAAATGACACTTCCTAGTCTTGAAAAAAGTCCACAGGCCCGTTGGAGACATGTGAAAAGGACACCCAGCAGGAAGGGAGGCCCATGCCTTGAAATATTCATCAATCATTTTCCTGGCACCAGGAAACCAATCAACTCTTCTAAGGAGCAGGGCGTAATCAATCACACAATGTGGGAAACGGGGATTGCTGGCCCTACCAAAAATGTCCCTTCATGTTGACAGAGTAAAAGTGTTGTGTTTGTGCTTATTCACAAGTAGGAACTTACACCCTTGGTATAAAGGACTCTGTCTTTTGTAGAAGACAATTGCCAAAGAAAAGGGTTTAATGTTGTATACGTGATCTAAGCTTGAACTAAAGAGTGTTTCCAGTGCTGAAGTTGAGCTGTGTTTTGTGTTGAGATTTTTTTTTAACCTTTCTGTATGTGGTAGATGACGGTTTCGTCTCCCATTGCCAGACCTCTGTGCTCTGTAGGCGGTGAGTACAGCAGCGTGCTGCTTTCTCTACAGGACCAGAAGTTTAAAATTTTGCACTTTCTTCATGGAACAACTTAAGTTTGAAATAGCTTGTATTACGAACTGATACTAGGGAAGAAATGCACCTCTGGATGCTTGTCCTCTTTTTCTATCTTTAACTTTTGATTAAAAAAATATATATAGGTTGCCCAATAATGTCTGAACAGTAGTTGTCAATATCTGAAGGGTATTTCATTGTAACAAGTGGGTATGGGTTATTTGAATTCTTCTTTTTCTACCAAAGTGCTATAAATTGGAAGAGAGTTGTTTATAACCTTGTTCTTTCTATGGAAACCTCTGCAATAGCTGTTACCTAAGAAATGCTGTAATGTTTATGGAAAAATAATTGGAGAGTAGATTGCTATAATTCCTCCACCGGGAAAATATTTCTTATGTGCCTTGTAAGAAGTAAGAGGCATTGAACTCATGGCCCCAAGAAGCTGTGGCTCAGTGCTGCTGTGCTGGGGTGGCCATGGCAGGGCCAGTGGTAGCCACACTGGTGGATCTGGTGCTGCTCTCACTTGAGTGTGTGGTTACTGGGGGGCTGCCACAGACTTGGCTGCATGGTTCAAGGGCTAGGTCTGTTTTCCTTTTCTATTTCAATAGCTTCAGAAACTTGAAACAAACATTGTAACTTTAAAAAGTCTAGCACTCTACTCCTTTACAAATAAACTCAGAAAGTGGCAGTTTTTCCTGGCGGTGGGAGGCCAGAAGCCTCTGTGGCGAGATCCCTTTGTGGACCCCCTCTGTTGTGGGGTTTCTCCTCCACCTGTGGGAGCCGGGTGGCTGCTGGGGCACAGCCAGAGGGGACAGGGGCTCTGTGGGGTCCTTGGTGTCTGGGGATGGCCCAGCGAGACCCCCTGCATGGCTTTGGCCGCAGGCAGCCCCACTCAACAGGCACTGCTGTGGGGCTGGGGCACGGCCGGCCGCCTTGGTGCTGCGTTTGTGGAAAAGACGAGTCAGGACTTCAGTGACTTGTGTCAAACATGAAGTGCGTTTTCCTGGCATACAGCCGCCTGCTGCAAAATCCCTTTGGAACAACAGTTACTGTTCCAGTGCATCCTATTTCTTGCTTTTGGGTAGAGCCTTGATTATTAGGAATCTTGAAACTTTTTCTTATAAAAGTTGTCCTATTTGTCAGCAAGGAGGATAATACCCTGTAGTTCATAAAACTATAAACTGCTAAAGGGTAAGCCGTCATGTATATACCCTTTCCCTATATCTAGGAAGTTTGTATCCACTTAAGTATCCATAGCTCAAAAAAGGAGGGTTTGCATGAACTAAATTTGAGTGAAGTACCTGGAGAGGAGCCGACTCGCGTGTGCTGGAAGCTCCTGCTGTCGGTGCCCCCAGGTTTGCCTTCTGCGGCTTGGCCCTCTCCAGTGCTGGGCAGCGCTTGAGCCGTTCTCGTCTTACTCAGTCTGCTGAGGATCAGGTCACGCTGAAATTACTTTCTCTTCGGTTGAGTAAGATGTTTTCAAGCCTGGCCAGGGTTTGTGGTTGGGGTGGGGGACTCAAATGACAAGCCTTACCCCACACCGCTGGCCAAGCAGAACCTGGCCATCTGTGGAACCTGGCAGGGAGGAGCAGCGTGGATGGCCAGGCCGGGGTGTTCACAGGCTGATGTTTAGAGTGATGAATTTCTAATTAACATAGGAGGTGAGAACTCAAGAGTCTCTGGTTTGTAAGTATGAGGATGTCAAGTGTTGCTGAGACAGTGCCAGAGAACTGACACCAGAGCAGATGAGGGCTGTGGTGGGCTCTGCCCTGCAGACCTGGCAGCAGGAGCCTCCGTCCCCCTCGCTGTGCCAGCACCGTGGAAGTGGAGTGGGCCGGGGGGGCAGGTCACTGCTGGGAGCTGGCAGAGCTCCTGGGCGCTTATCTGCTTCTTTGTTTCGTGGATTTATTTTTAATACTTCTTTATTAATTCAGTGGAGATGTCTGAACTGAAATCGTGCCAGTTGTCTGCGGTGACTTGTTCTGTTCCTTGTTTAAAGCTGGGAATACTGTCAAGAAACAAAAATATATTGAGGATATATGTATAGCAGTGAATTGCAGTGCCCGTGTCTTGTCCTGCCATGGCTGGCTGGTCTGAAGCCCCAAGGAATGATCCATGGGTCATGTCCCATCGGCACCATGGCCTTGCGGAGAGGGAGCAGTCTAAGGGCTCCCACCCTTCCCAAGGATGGCTGTGCTGTAGGGATGCTCCGGTGTCCACCTGCAGAGCAGCAGGAATACAAGCCCTTGATGGGTCTTACTGCAGGGATTAAAAATTAAGCTAAAACTTTAAGAGCATGTTAATATTTGCTGTGGCTGTAATCAGCTGAAGTGCCCTGTCCCTGCGCTGAGAAGCATGCAGACGAGCGTGCTGTGGGTCAGGTAGCTGGAGGGCTCACGTGGATCCTCAGCAGATACAGCGAAGTACGGAATCTCTTTCCTCGCCCACACACAAGACTAGCATCAGCCTGAATTGCCCCTCAAATGAAATGTTGCCCGACTTCTTGTCATTTAATTCGCTGCCCATTGAGACTGACTTTCTGTAGTGCTTGTTTTGTGCTGTAGTGTGTCGAGGCGTTCAGCAGAGAGCACGGCAGCAGCTCCTCGGCTCCAGGGATGGTTTGTTGTGAAGTGGCTCACGGATGGAGAGTGTGTGCTCCAGCTTTGAGCCCCCGTGCTCTCGGGGGGCTGTGCTGGCCCCACGGGGCTCTGGGCGGTGGGGGGACGGCTGGAAGCGCAGTGCAGGCTGGTGGGGAGGGATGGCGGGGCAGTCTGCTCACGAGCAGGGTCTTCCTTGCCTGAAGTGGGTGGTGAACAAGTTGCGTGCGTGTACAGAAGGAGACACCGATGCACTGAATTATCTCCTGCTGTACTGGCAGCTGGGGATGTGAGCCAAGGAGCTAATTCCTTTAAGCTGCGCATTTGCTGCTGCATAAAAAACTGAATGGTAAATCACCACCACTGAATATTTACCCTGGTTGTGAAAAAAACCTATAAAATGCTAGTCTTTAAACATTTGTGTTCGCTTACCTAGTAGTAGATTACTTGGCTTCAAAAGGAAGAATATAAATAGATTTCCCTTAGCAATGTTATGTAACTATCGTTTTAGAATTATAAAACTCCCAATCATGTGTCTTAAAACCTGAAATTAAAACAGCAAAATTGTACACTGCTTTTTTATGGAAACCAGTAAAATATGAAGTCATGTATTATTTTTTATAAAGTTAGATTAGACTAGAATTAAAACTTCAGATTATTATTCAGAGCAACTGTGTATACTAAATTCATGCAAACAACTTTACCATTGAGAATGGGAGCTTTGTTTAAAAAATGCAGGTATTTTTCCTGTATTTAAGGAGGCTTCCTAGTACAAGTGGAGGGAAATATCCACAAATATACAAATATTAAGAATTATGCTTCTCTTTAGAAGAATATTTTGTAGCCATCAATCAGTTTCTGATGTGCTTTTTAAGATGCTTAGATGTGTTACCACAATTAAAAGCTAGTAAGAGACATGACATCCTGCAAAATGAGATTATAGCAGTAGGCAGATGTGGCTGGAATGAGCCCCGAAGAGAAAGGGAAGTGTTTCTGGAATTGGGAACAGCAGGAGCTAATAGGGTTTGCAAACATGGTAGGCAGTAGGCAGAGAGGTAGGTGGGGAGAGAATCAAATTCCCCTTGGTTCTGCCTGTATGTAATCCCCATCCCTGGGAGGCCAAATGCTTAATGTAAGCTTTTCACTCCAACAAAACCCCAAGTACTGGCGCTGGTAGGGCTGAAAGAAAGTGGTCAATGAGACTGGAAGGCTGTAGATCACTGAGGGAGCTGCTTGAATCAATACAGGAAGAAAACCACTTTTAACAGGACATAAAACTCCTCTATTCCATAGCAGGCATTTTAGTCGTGGCAAGCTGTGGCTGCGCCCTGCTCCTGGTGGCTGTAAAGCTGCCGTGTGCCAGCCATTTTTGTAGCTGCTTCCAGGGAGGAGCGTAGGGTTTGTGCTGGTCCTGCCGTGCGGAGCTCAGGTGAGCTGTGGTGTGTGGTGCTGTCTCGGATCCGCTATGGAGCAGAGTGCCTGTTCCCGCTGCAGCGCCTGCCCCGGTCCCTGGGCATCCCATGGGCACGGGGGCTCCGGGGTGATCCCTCTGCTGCTGAAAGACAGGTCCTTACTGCAGCATGAGCCACAAAACACCTTCAGGAGGCCTGTAGGAAATTAAGACCTCGCAAAAATGAAAGGGCAACAACCACAGCTATACCCACACTGGCAAATTAAATGTTGAGCTCGTTCATTGATTTGGTTCTCTCATGTGTGGTGAGAGCTACAGCTCTGGTGATTGATTTATGCAATACAGAATATATCATATTTCTAAAACCTGTCATTTCCATGTGCTGAGCCATAAGACTTGTAGCTTTAAATACAGAATACCAAGAGTGGGTTTTATATGATAGTGAGCATACTTGCTGCAACCCAGCCATCTCCTCCCTTCCTTGAGCATGAGGAATGGGCTGCACCTAGGCAGGCGTAAAGCTTTTTCCCTCTAATGCTCTTCAACGTTGATTATACGTTCAAAGGTTGATTTGGATGATTCAGCCTTTCTGTGTATGTGTGGTAACAATGAGGAAACTTGTTCCTATGTGTAGTGCTTACACCTATTCTTCACATTTTTAGGATTCTGTCGAGATCCTCCCAAAGAGCATGATGCATCCACTAGTAAGTACTAGTCAGTCTTCTCCTTTCTAGGGTAGTGCAGCCAGCCAAGCCCTAGCAGGCATTGGCAGTGTGCAGCTGAAGTCCATTAGCGTTAGAAGCTGTAATATTATCTCCACTAATTAAAATTTGAAGATAAATGCTGTTAAATTCATTAACCTCGAGGTTAGGGAAAGAAGCTGTTTTCAGACTCATCATGTATATGTGCTTCTCCAGGATCCCAGTTTGTCGGTGCCGTTCATGCACTAGCTGTTGAATTAAAGGGGCATGTTACCTGCTTGGTGATGAAAAGGTCCGTTGACAGTAGTGTTTCTAGCCTGATGCACGGGTTGACATCTAGAACCACACACCTCTGGGAACACTGGCTAATTTGCAACACAATTTTTGGCATATTCTGTATGTTATAATGTGCTATTATTTATCAATAGATGAGTGTTGGTCTGGGTTGATGTTAACTCTTAAAAAATACCAGTGGCATCTCTACTCTTGTATAATATCAGTTAATTCTGGTTTTTAATGTAGGTAGTTCTAGCGGACTCAATATGTGGATTTTGCTGTAGTAGTATGCCTTGCATTGTCCAACGCTTTATCAGTGATCAAAAAGTAAATAAAGAATTTCCACAGATTTACGGAATGATTATGCAATTGATCTTTCAAAATTGGAGTAGTCTGGGCTGCCGGACAGGCAATATTCTATGCAACCAAAATGTACTCCAGGAAGAGAAGATGCAAAATGGCCTGTCTAGGGACAAAGCCAGCGTGTCTGTGGAATGGGGCGTTGCGTGCTGGGAAGCGCTGCCTGTGGAGCAGACGGGAGTATTTGAGTAAGTGCCTGCTGCCAAACCCAGTAGTGAAAGGCACTAACACCGTCCGTTGGAAATTGAAAGTAGGTCTTTTATGTTTATTGCTGATCTAACACTGACAGTGCTGCACTGGAATGCTGATATTGTCATGCTGCATAAAATCCTGATGCTGATCTCTTAAAATACTGGGAATTGCCCAAAAAGATGGAGGCAGCCTGATAGTCTTGGCTTGTTCAGCTTATTAAAAAGATTGAGAGCAACTGCACCACTGAGTTACAGCTGCAGAGAGAATATCTCGGGTAGTAGGAGGTTCCTAAAGAGAAGACAGACCCAATATAAGCAAACTGAAGCTATGAATTCAAATTAAAAATACAGTTTCAACTTAATATAATCATTATTATTGGTTATGACTTCATTTTGTAGGCTTTTTTGTCCTCGAGTCAGGTCAGACTGCCTTTTAAAAACAGATGAGCCTTGTGAATAAGGGAAATACTGTATTCTGAAATCCTCATTTGCCTGTGCTAATTGAATGTGAGCATGCACTGCTGTACTGAGGAGCTGCCTCATGCTTAAAAGCTCAACTTCTTCAGGAATTGTTTACTATTTCAGAACATGTAATTTTGAGTATGAATGAAATGCTTTGAAAGTGAAAGGAAATGTCACCAAAGGACTGTAAAACATTTCATTATTGATCTGTGGAGAAAGATTAACACGTATCTCAATTCACAGGCAAAGAAACTAGATGTTTTGGTAAGGCAGGTTTTTAGCCTTGGTTGTTGTAGTTTCAGTCCCCGTGGCTGAATGTCACTTTCTGTTTAGGATGTGCCTGGAGGCTTTCTTCAGCATAATTATTTCCTCTAAAAAGCTTTGCTTCTTGCCTATGTATGGAGTTTTCCCTTTCTGTAGCCTAAAAGTCTAAAATAAGATGCAAGATTTATCTGACTCCCCTTTGGAGGAGTGAGCTGGCTGTGAGCCGCCCTAAGGAACCTCGCTCTTCCCAGGCGGTGGCTCAGGGCACTTCATCTGCACCACCCCGTGCTCTTTTCCAGAAAACTCAGGATTTCCAGGGCCTCCAGAAATCTAGTCCATAACTTCTGTGGTAAAGCTGATACCACAGCAACACGCATCTCCTTTCTACTTTGATTTTTGTGTCTCAGGAGGCATTTCAGGAATTCTGTGACTTTTGATGGCATCAATAAATCAGATACCATGCCCACAGAATTTTACTGGAATGTAAACAGGTATTTGAAATAACAATGTCTGTATAGTGTTTATTGAGGAATACAGTGCAGGTATAGCTCTGTAAGTGTGTGGAACATTAAACTGCTGTGAATGTTTCCTTTCAGTTACTTTGGTAAGCAGGAGCTGTAATTGTTTTGCATGTTAATGAAAACAATTCAAAATATTTATCACAAGGTGACCTTACTTCCCATTCCTCTTTCCAAACAGTGTTGTGTTTTTGGTGTTGAGGTGAGACAAGAAGCCCTACCCAATGTAGGGGAAAGGGGAGGAATGTCTGTAAAGTAAAATTTAGCTGATAAGGGATAATGAATCACCTTTAACTCAGCTCTGCTGAACAGAGCTGATCTGGGGAACTGTGGGCTGGCCAGCCTCATCTCAGGCCCTGGGAGGAGCATGGAGCAAATCCTCCTGAAAGATGTTTCCAGGCACTTGAAGGGGACAGGAAACTGATTGGGAACATTCACCGTGGGTTTACCAAGGGGAGATCCTGCCTGACCAACCTCATTCCTTCTGTGATGAAGTGACTGGATCCCTGAACGAGGAGAGAGCAATTTTGTCATTTTGGCCTTATCCTTTAGCAAGGCTTTTGATGCAAGTCTCCCATATCATCCTTGTAGCCAAAGGGCTATAAGGCAAATGTGGGTGAAAAACTAACCATGCTTTCTGGTTCAGAGGGTAGCAGTCAGGAGTTCAAAGAGTAACTGGTGGCCAGTTATTTGGAGGTTGTCCTGGGGAGTCAATATTGGGGCCAATACTATTTAGCAATTTCATCAACCATCTGGATGATGGGATGGCGTACACTCATCAGACTTGCAGATGACACCAGATTGATACTTTGGAGGGCACAGCTGCTATTCGGAAGGACCTCAATAACCTGGAGGAAAGGGCTGATTGAAACTTCAAAGTTAAACAGAGACAAATGTCAGGCCCTGCGTCTCGAATGCAGTAACCCCGTGCGGTGGTACCGGCTGGGGAGCAGCTCTGCGGAGAGGAGCCGGGGTCCTGGCGAACCTCCCAACTGCGAGTCAGTGGGGTGTGCTTGGGGTGATGACGGCTCGTGGCACGCTGGCTGGTGCACAGCCAGCAGGTGGAGGGGGTGCTGGGGACACGGCAGAGTCACATCTGGAATGCTCTGTGCAGCTCCGGGCCTCCCAGCAGAAGACAGGCTGGGCCGAAGCGAGCCCACTGGAGGGCTGCTGGGAGGGTTGGGGGTGGAAGGCATGACAAACACGGACTGGCTGAGGGAACTGCATTTGTTTAGCTTGGAGAAGAGGAGGCTAAGTGGGGATTAACCACCAGGCTTCCCCTTCTTTAAAAGTGGCTGTAGGAAAAAAAATGGAGCCAGGCTCTTCAAAGGTGCAAATACAAAAGGCCAATACAATGATCAGGAGTTGCAACAAAGGCAAATCCTACTGGATATTTTGGGGGGTGCGTGTGGTGTGTATAAAAACTTAGTGGAAGTGATGCAGCACTGGAACAGGGGGCCAGAGGGGCCATGGAGTCTCCATCCTTGGAGACTTTAAAAGCTTGAGTGAACAGACCCTGACCAGGCTGATCCAGCCTCGAAACTGGGTCTGCTTCCAGTGCCAGGTTCAACTTGATGAGCTCTAGAGATGACTTCCAACCTGAATTATTCAATGATCATAGCAGTATAATTATACTGAACGGTCTTGGGGATGGTGTTGCCATCTCTTACCTAGAAGTTCTGATGCCTCAGTTTCAGCTTTTGGAGGAAGAAGCCTATAATCATATGTTCCAGTATCTGTATTTTTTTCAGTGTCAGAATTCCTATTTTTAGCATTTGTATTTCAGAAAGTCTTTACTAAAATGTTATCCAACTTACTGAGATTTTACTATGCAAATGTCCTTCTGTTTGGAACCTGGCTCGTGCCACTGTGTCTTTACCAAGCGGATCCATGTGAGTGATTGATCCTCAGCAGGCTGGCAGCTGGTCAGAAGCAGTGGGAGAAGATGCAACTCGCTCACTCAGCATGTTCCGCTCATCCTGATGCGGGTATCCCTGCGCTTGTTCAGGGCACCGTGTTTTACCTACTGCACTCCTCCTGTATGGAAGATGACAACCTTTGGGGAAGGGGTACCAAAACTCACGCGCCAATACCTTCAAAGTCCAATGCTACATCCCAGGTTCAGGCTAAGTTCATTTCTAGGAGTAGCCCATATACCCCTTGGATTAGCATAAACAGGGACAAGGGCAGTCAAAGGTCAGGAGAAGTTCAGAATAGCATAACCTCTTTTTGCTAGTGTCCCCAAACGTTCCTAGTCCTGCAAAGTTCTCCAAGCTGTCCTTGCCATCGTGTTTACTATACAGTTGTAAAAGTCAAAGAACAAGGCCTGGCTTGATACAAGGGAAGTTAGGAATCGAGTGGCTGAGAATAGGTAGCATTGTTGCTTAAAACAGGAGAAATAATTGATTTATGTTATGGTGGCCAATTAGGCTGTAAAGTGAAAAACTCTTAAAGAAACCCTGTGGCTTCAAGGGAGCTCTTTGCTCTGACTTCTGCTCAGCAAACAGGGGTACCCCAATAAAGGTCATCAGCTCCGTGAGCTAAATTATTAATTCCTTTCATGCCACTCAGGGCTTGTAAACAGTATATAATACAAGAAAACAATTGGCACTGTTCACTTTCTGGGCAGAGGAGAGGTCAGAGGGTAAATAGTTGTATTGGCAGCAGCTGTTCTTCATAGCTGAGCAGACTTTGCTCCTTTTCATCTTTTAGAGCAACCAGTTTCCAAAATCTTAGCTGGGCGTTAATCCATATCTCCACTCTCTTAGCTGAATTGTTTATAGGAGTTTAATGTGTTGCACATAATTATGAAGATAAAAAAGGGCTGGAGGGGGGAGGGTGAAGGGTTATGGATAAGAACAAAACCAGCATTGCCTTGTTCCACAAAGAGCTGTTTGAAAATTTTTTTAATATTAATTTACATGGATGAGAGAAATCTTATAAGCCACCTATTCAAGGCAAGTTGTAGGATAAGTACTTGCACTTTTTATATACTCTTTTTTAAATAAAGTATGATTTTGAGATGAATAGGTTATAAATGCCCCTCTGCCAGCAGCACAAGAACAGAGGCGTTGGGGTGCTCCTACTCCTCCCACACCAGAGCCTTGCCGTGTTCCGCACTGGGCTGCGGGTCTCGGCCGGCCGCTGGGTTTGCAGCAGCACTTGGCAGGACATGAGGCAACTGTAGTAACTTCAGAACCGGAGAGCTGTGACCACAGTGTTAGCCTTGCTGAACATATTAGAAATAGTAGTTAAAATATTTATTTTCAAGTGTGAACTGAAATTATCCGTTCCAAGTATAGCTGGGAAATACTGTTACATTTCTGTTTATGACTTTTAACATGGCAGGATAGTGAACAATCTAAAATTACGGGACTCAAAAGATTTGCAGTGGCTTTCTCTAAATGCTTACCACTCAGAAATTTCTTTGTGGAAGGCACGTGTGTTATTTGGTTGCTTTTTGAATGATACGTGATAAACTATTCCAGATGTTTGCAGGTGTAGCTTACTACCCAAAGCAACTGTTAGTGGCACAGTGGCTTCTCAAGTGGTGCGGGCTGCTGCTGGCCCTCCTCGCCTGCCCCTGGCCATCTGGTGTCTCTCGGGCAGCTGACCTCTTTCTGCCAGAGAGCAGCAGGTAACCTTTAAATGGCCATCTGCTAATCTCTTACTTCAACCTTTCTGAAAGCTGAGTTGTGCTCAATACTGAGATTTACACACAGGCTAAATCTTACCACTCTCAGAGGAATAAAAGCAACTTTAATGCTCCATTTTGGGGGTTATTTTTGCTGTACGCAAAAACATACTTAGCTTTAAGTAGGGAAAAATACAAAACTCTTTCCAGGTATCTGATATGGCCATACCGCATTATGAAGAATCTTTTTTACTTTTAAAAATCTGTATGGTTTATGACCTGCTAGCTTTCAGAGGGTTATCAGCTCCCACGTTAGGGAGATGATAGTCATAAGGTGGAAAATAGGAAGATAAAAAATCCAATTTCTTTTCCGTAAGCAGATTAGAGACCTTTAAAATGTACTGTGGAGTGAGACTGCTGGAAATGCTGCAGTCGTATGCAGCTTTCTGAACACTGGTGCAAGAGCTGCAAGGAAGAGCCAAGTGAGATTATAAATTAATGTTAAGATGTTCTAGGCAGTAAATAAGATAATTCAATGGGGGATAAGACAGGAATAACCCAGGGCATTTCTTGAATAAATTTGCTGTTGTGTTTGTCACTGGTTTTGATGGGACGGGCATTTAGCACGTGAAAGCTGCCAGCTCTGTGCAGCAACACGGAGGCTGCAAAGCAAAGGGCTGGCGCGGCGTGACAGGACAGCCCCTCAGTGCGGTGCTATGTCTGCTCTTCACGTTCCATAAAAATGGTCTGCTAAAATGTTTACGTTTGTTTGGATTGCCTGATGAGAGCAGAGCTTTCACTTTCCAGTGTAAACCGTTATCTTCAGGGAACGGCCTGCTGCTGAATAAATGGGAATTGTAAGAATGTGGAAGGCAGGATTTGGGTTGACAGCAAACCCCGGCCGTGGGCTGAAGTTATGCTTCTGGGACTGTGTTCTGTGGTTAGGAATGCAAACTTGTCGTATGTATTTATTGGGTCTTAAAGGTAAAAGGGAATTATAAACCATATAATTATGTGGTCTCTACTAGCATCAAAATGACAGAGGTGGAGACTGATTTGTTTGATGTGGGCATTTGTGCTGATGTGCTAGGAGTGAGTGTGGCTTTCTGAGACAGACATCGAGCCCCGAAAAATGTGACTATTTTACCTAATCTTAGGTTAAAACTGCCTGTTACTGGAAGATGGGTCTTTCCTGGTTTGGGTCCTGGGAAGCTGGACCCATCCCAACAGGCAGAGGGCATCTGGCATTTGGTTCAGGTCACACTCCGACTTTGGGGTCTTCCACTGGCAAAACCCAGGAAGGTAGTTCTGTTTCTTCTTTCAGCTGTTAGAAAATAAAGCTTTTGGAGTGTCTATATTTAAAGGCATTTGTTTCTGATGCTGCTTCAGATCAAATGCCAGCATTTTGCATACTTCTGGAAGGGGATCTCTTCCTATTGGGAATCTTTTGAAGGTGCACGGAACGCAGATGGGAGATTGTTCTTTCATCCCACAGCAATGCCTCACTTAGAAGCTGGTACTGTGTACAGATTAAAGCTGATAGTCAACGTTTCTTTGTGCTGGAAATTGTTCTGAATTGATATTCTCAAACCATCACAAGTTACAGACTACAGATATGACCGCTTGGAAAAGTAGATCTGCAGAGAATGTGTATGAGAGAGAAATACCTGAAAAGAGGAAAGGACAACATTGTTAAAAATTAACTGCTTCTCAAAGCAGCTTCCTCAAGTGATCAAAGATACGCACGTTCAATTTAAATGTAAATGAAAGTTTTCAAAATGAAAGACTTCTTGGTAACATGCACATCACAACTTTCTCATTTTCACTTTCCCATTAGCTACAGATGTGGAGCAGATGAGTTCCTCTTCTCCTGTCCTTCCTATGAACTCCATGGGCAGTAAGTACCCCTTTTCTTGCCACGTGTGATGAGTGGAATTTCTCATTCTGAGATAATGCAGAGATACGAATTCATACTTCATGGTACAGACTCTGAGCCATTTAAGAGCTAATGCTTATTCACGGAGGTGAGGATTCCCATATGATAACTGATGAGGTTTTTCCTCACAAAAGCGGCATAGATGAGGTCTGTACATCGCTATTTACACCAGCAGAATGTAGGTTGCATAAGATCTTTTCCTACCGGAGATACATCAGTGAAAGCTGTAGATGCCTGTCTGTTACAGTCATAAACACCTGAGGTGCTGGTAAATTATGTTGACATAAAAGTATCAATCTTAAGTGTATCAGTATTATACTTGGAAATCTATAGCCTGGGATTTCTCATGAAACAAAGCAAGTGGTGAAATCCTCTTCAATTTCCTTGCAATTCTGGGCGTGTAACTTTGAGACATTGAAAATCTGAGCTGCTGGGCAAGTAAAATAATATGAATTCAGAATTCTTTCTTAACACTCCATCTAGTGGTATTTGCTGTGTCCGAAGACCAAATGCATTTTGTCGATTATAATCCACTAGATGGCAACAAGTCCTTGTCAGACTTGCAGAAGTTACAGGCATAAATTCAGAACAATTGTGCTCACAATAGAGAGATGAGCGCTGTGCACATTTCTCATTTGAAGCAACTTTTCATGTCATTTTTGGGAAAGTCTCTGTATTTTTCAAATGTGGCAGACTTAACTGACAGCTTATGCTAAAAATAATGCTCAGATGTTGAGAACTGCTAAAAGCCTTCCTGAGTCAGGACACTGTCCTTTCCACCCGTATCATCCTGCTGATGGACTTGGACCTAATGATATTGGAGTACTTTGAAGCTTTGGCAAACTGTTGTTCCTCTACAGTGAGAAAGATGGCTCATCTTTATAATGAGAACAGTGGTGTAGAATGAATGTATGATAGGCTCAGAGTTGCAAATGGGTATAATTATTAGTGTGTTGATTAATAAGGCACACTTCTGTAGGCATCTAGCTAGGTTTTCATGTAGTTGATCACTTTTATGTGGAAACAGGAAATTTCACATGCGTATGTAGAATAATTTGTCATTTAGATACATGTGTAGTTCATGAAGACATACTGGCTAATATGCTGTTGAATGTTCGTAGCCTGACATAGATCAGATTTCCTGTATTCAGGCCTCTCGTGCATTAAAAGGTATTCTCATATCATAATGTATTTGCCAAATGCTAAAAGCAAGACTGCCTAACATGAACTGAACGACCCTCTCTCTTTCCCTTAAATAACTGTATATTATTGCTAGTCTGAATTTGTCTTGCTGCAGCTTTCATGTCTGTTATCTTTTGCTAAACTGAAAAATGCTTGTCAAACTTCTATTCCCTATGAAGATATTTATATAAACTTTTGATAAACGAAATAAACTGAGCTCCTTGAGTTCTTTTGATGTCTTCCTGTCTTTTGATCACCCCTTCGGCGCTGGTGGGCAGGCCGAGCTGCAGCAGCAGGGTGCGGGCATGCTGGTGGGCTCCCAGGGTCCCCCCAGCTGGTGGCAGGGCCGGGGGACAGCCGGGCAGCGGTGTCCTCAGCGTGCTGCAGCCAGCTCAGCTCTCGCTGGCCGGCCAGAGCTGCCAGGGATGACAGATGAGCCCTGGAGATTCCTGCTGGGGCATGTCTCAGCCCTCTCCAGCTGCCCAACTACAGCGGCGGCACCGAACGTGCCGGTGCTCAGTGCCACCCTGATGTGCTCAGTTTGGCCAGTGTCCAGGGCAGGCGGTTCCGTGGGGTGTCCAGCTCCAGCAGGGAGGGAACAGCTGCTGCCAGAAACATCTAAAACTTCCCAGGCATGGATTTTGAAAAATTCTGAACGTGTCTGGTAACCTGTCTTACCCTAGTTAAGTTTTTTTCCCTTGCTGTCTCATTACCAAATGTAATTAAAGCAAAAAAGCTCGAGAATTTTCACAACAGGATTAAAAACATGAATTCTTAGGTTTCTTTGTGCATCCAGACCATTTGTGATCAGTGGCGTGTCTGCTTAAGCTGCCTGCTTGTCATGCATTAGCAAACAGGGGGATGGCCCCTTTACTGGAGTTTTTCCTCTTTGTCTGAAATGTCTTATTCAGAGCAATTGCAGTGAATTATTTTCACATTTTCTTGCAGTAAAGATGAACTCCTCTTTCAGGACTTCTGTATTTTCTTTTGTATTTTCATACAGGTGTATGTGGGAAAAACCAGTAGGCTGAAATGTCTGTTTAAAATAATACACAAATGATTTCTTGTACATCATGTAAGATGCCACTGGAAAAAATCCAAATTGTGCATGCTCACTTCTGAATGAGCTTTTCCAAACACGCTGACAAATTTGAAATTTCAAAGGCAAAATGTCAAACTGCATCAAAAATGAGTCATCTCTTTAGTTTTCATAATGTTTAAACAATTTGGTGGGCGTGCTTTCAGGCTGTTCGCTTTTCTATTACCATAGTAAATTCTCTGTCTCAAACTATGATGTTACCAAGGGGCTCGGTGGAAATGCTGCTGTTCTGAGTGAAGCCACTGAGCAGAGCCTCAGAGCAGGGGAGAGGGGAGATTTAAAGCCCCAGTTTTGCAAAGTTCAGTCTGTTTAGTTTGTAACTCTGTTGTTGAACTCAGTGCAGCTGTTCCTGTATAAAATTGAAGCCTTTTAGCAGAGCAAGCAAACAGGGATTTATTTTGAATATTCACCTAACTGGAGTTTAAAGTCATTAGCAAGTTGTTCTGACTTGACCTGTGCAGCGAGCTTAGGGAGACACTTATTGTGTGATATCAGCGCGGCACGTCTGAACAGGCTCCTTGAAATAATCCCGTAAGCAACCAGAGGAGGAAACAAGGCGTACTCAGCTATTCTGTCTCCTTTATGCCCCTCTAAAAATCCCCATGCAGCTCTTATGAGCACGAAAAGCATGATGGAACTCGTATTTAACCTGGGTTAAGTAAGATCACCACGAGGTATCTAAGAACAGCAGAGGAGGGACCAAGGACCACATCGCACCCCAGAGTCCAACATGGTGTAAAGTCATTAGTATCTGTGCCGAGAACAAGGTGGCTGGGGAACAGAGGCTTTGGGAATCCAAGGGGAGAGTGATGGAAGAAAGAGGTTAGTGTTTTCATCCATCGTCCTCTGAAACGTGACCCCTTCCCCGCCGGGAAGGTTCCTGTTCAGCAGTAAAGGGCTGGCTGGGCTGGGTTATGGTGGGTCCATGCAGTCTCTGAGCTGGCTGGTCCGCAGTTTGCATTCATTGATCAGTGAGTTGATAGAAATGAAAACCCACCGACAGCAATGAATGTTGATTGCAGCCATTAGATGCTAAAGATGTGGAGAGCTGGTCCTTCGGAGCGCTCTCTCATTCTACGCTTTCTCATGGAATAGCCAGGATTGCAGTTGTCTTGACCTCAGGACATGCAGCTATTTCAGGGCTTCCTGAAATCTTGGCGACTTCTGGAACGCACACTTTCACAGGGAGAGTAGTAGAAAAACATTCTTCAACTTAGAAACTACATTAAGAAAATTATATAAACTGCCTTTTTTGGTAAAGGTGATTTGTTTTGCTTGGTTATTCCACTTACGTTACAGATTCTCGTCCTCTAGTTCAATAAGGGCTGGGCCTCATCCCAGCACTATTCGCATTACACCAATGTGAGACGTCCTGCTTAAAAGCATGTATCGTGCTCTCATGGAGTCTACTTCTTGGCTATCAAAAGAAATTCAAGGCCATCATGTTTTCTGAGGTGTCCGCTGCTGCTGACAAGTAGTTTATCACTTCGAATAACTGTTTCAGATGGTGAATGTCTGTGTGGTTTGAGATTTTTAGACCTTCTTTACGGCAGGAAGGCTCTGATGGTGTATGTAGCTGTGAGCTGAACCACCTTCTACCAGCATGTGTTTTGACAAAGGCCTGTTTGGATATTTTAATGCCACTCAGACGTATGATACAAGCATATGAAGGTGCAAAGTGGGCTCGAAGAGAACAGCCTTAACTTTCAAAAGCCAGTCCTCTCTCTTGGTCCTGAGACAGGTATCTGTTTTATTAAGTGCTGCCCATCTGTGACTGTATACAGAAGTAAAATTATACATGTCACAAGATGTCGTCTTCTAGGGCAGCCCAAGACAACATTCCCTGGCACAAGCTTTGAGTCTTGTTGTCTTGCATGAGTTCTGCTGTCCCTGTGGGGGCCACATGCCTGCCCGCACCCTGCTGATGGCAGGGGCTGGGAGAGCCTGCTGCGTGTAGTCCCACGTCCCGTCACCCAGCGGGACAGAAGGGGGCCACGCGGGTACCACCGAGGTGCCCCTGCCTTTGGCTTTCTGTTCCTTTGAAAGGAAGGACGTGCTCTTGCTTGCCTGGTTGTGAAGCGACAGCGTGAGCTGCAGGAGCAGCTGGACCGTGCTGGGAGGGATCCGCTCCTCGGCCAGCGTTCCCGGTGAGCAGCTGCTGAAATCGAGCGCAGGTTCCTGTGAGCACATGAACTGACATTCCAGAGCTTTTTCCAGCAAAGCTCAAGTTGCCAGCCCAAATGGAAAGGAGGTTTCCCTCCTGATCTGGCCTGTATTCTGCTATTTTGAACATACACCGTGCTCAGATTTGTTTCCAAGTATCCCATATGGTGTGGATACGTTGCTGCTTTTGTGCTGCCCATACAAAACCTTCCATTACTCTCAGATACTTGCTTTGCAGAAATTCTGCTCTAGTATAAAGTTTTAATTTTTTTTTTTAAGAGAAAACAAACATTTCTTATACACCAATTCATTTTTGGAGAAAGTAGAAGAACTGGAAAAACTCAACCTCTGTAGCTCTTAATATAATCTGTAAATCATGACCTGTTAATGGCAACCATATGTGAAAAACTATGAAGGTTCAAGCTTTGCATTTAACAGAGGGTTTGTGATAAACCTCAAGGTACAGTCAACGGTCGATGGTTTTTTTTTAGTTCTCAAACTCACCGACAGCGTTGAATGTTCACTGAAGCTATCCAAAGATGGCTGTATACATGCACTGTACATATTTTCCATGCATATGTTTTCCATAGAGTAGCAGTGGAAACACTGCTGAGGACTGCACATTCTTTATTGTAAAGTCTTAAACTGCAAGTATTTTAATTACGAAATGGAACCATGAGGACTAATGAATTGCAGAAGTGTAACACTACAGTCATGGATGCTAAGTTGACTTAGTGTTTCTTAAACCAGCTTTGAATGTATCTGAGTTGCAGTTGTGAAAAAGCCTTTCTCCTCTGGATGTGCATATTCGAAATAGTTGTGCTAAGGGTGCAGATAATGTTTCAGATTTCTCCACTTTAAAGTTCACCTTAAAAAAAAAAAGTGAGGGCAGGGGGCACCCATAACTGCAAACCAAGAAAAGCAGGAGCAGGGAGGATCTACTTCTTACTGGAGTACATAAAGTCTGTTTGTATTTCTGCAGCTCCTCTCCCCTCTCTCCTTGCTCGAGGGTTTCTGAAGGCTTCTGTGCTGCTGCCCTACGGCAGGCGGATTCTCAGCAACTACTTGGTTCAGCTAAGGCGATCCTTCAGCGTAGGAACATCTTACTGGGCAGAGGTGCTGGAGAGTGGGATGGGGACTGGTCACGATGCTTCTTCAGTCCCTCAGTGCCAACCGCATTAACGTGACTCTAGAATGCTTCTCGCGTTGGCTGCAGTTGGGACGATGCCCCCAGCCTGTCGCGTAGGTCAGGCCGCGCAACACGTGCTTCGCCCAATGGCTTCTTCCCTCTGCCCCCTACTTGTCTGACACTCGGGGCTGCTGAGACGTTGTGTCCCTGCGTGCTGCGGGAAACTTGCGGGTTAAACCTTCCAGAGCTGCCTGTGCCAGCTGAGGGCATGTGAGGGTGTCACTGACCCGGGGGAGCTGTAGCTCTGGGCTCCCAGAGGGCTTGGTGCTGGACTGCTCTTCAGTGGGATGCCCGTTCCCTGGAGCGGGACGGAGCAGCCTGGTGTTCAGGGCTGTGGGTCACCCACCGCACAAGAAGCCCTTTGGAGCCTCAGATAATTTTTCATGTGATCTAGAACATTACTGGAACAGTTCACCTGCAAGTTTTAAACTGAATATGTAAATGTCTGCCTAAGAATGTCCTGGTTAGCATAAATTAACTGCATTACCTTTCCCCTGAAAAGTGGGAAAAGGGATTTATTCTTTTTAAATCTCTATATTGCATCTGCCTAATTATCTTCACTTTTTTCCATCTGGCTTTCTTGGTTTGAGAGAGGGGAATTATTTTCAACTTTTTTGTTAAAAATAAAATCTGCTGCTGCATCTGAGAAAACTACTGAGAGTGAAGCGGAGCCTACAGAGTTAGAGGGAACAATCTCTCACTTCAAAATCCCAGAGACTTGCTTTTAATTCAGAGTGTTTTCTCTTGTTGTAGGGACTGTTAAGTGTCTCTCTGAATAGCCTGAGCTGATACCTGTAACTTAACAGTAAGCGTATTGTCTAATATAGTACTTGAAACAATCTACTATATTGACTAAGCTGTTTGAGAGACGAGCATCTCCCGGAATGCAGTTTGTAGCCTGCCCTGAAATGGACTGATTTTAATGGCGTCATTAAACATTAACTGGTACTGAAAATCAAAAGAATTATCTGAAAATTAGTCTCACCTTTTTCTTGCCATCTTTTTGGAGTAGGAGCTGGTGGAAAGAACAAAGAAAATCTGAGTTAATAACAAGCGATGCTCAGCCTCGAGCGTTGAGCCTCATGAGCGTCCCAGTGTGAAGGGTGACTACGTGTGGTAGGTATAGTATAAATCAAGGAAACTAAGTTCAAGTCAAGCATGAAATTTTGGTTTTAACAAACCAAAACAGTGTGTTTATATTTAAACTACATTGTGAGAGAGGCTTTTTCCACTACTTCCTCCTCCTTTTGTACCTCTGCTGACCTTCGACTTGCTAACTTTCATCTTTTCATTTCATGATTTGAAAGCTTGAATTTCTTCTGAATGTTAAAACCAAACTCTACATGTTATTTCTATATCCTGGCTGCACACTCCTTCCCTCTTGTAAAGTTCAAAGCTCTCCATCAGCTAGATTTTTGGGCAGATTCCAAGATGATAAAATAATTCCCTGGAAACTGTAACTGGGCGATATGTACAAGGCTTGGGGCAGACACAGATTAAATCTTTACAACCATTTCGCTGTTGGAAGTTTTACCTTCAGAACTGTGTACAAAATCCATGTTCTCTTTTTGCTCTCCAAGTCCTTTCTCTCTCTTGGGGGGGGCGGTATGCATACGTATGGATGTATATATCTGTGTAAGGAAACTCAGTGAGGGTTGCCGTGTTACAGCACGAGCCATCTGCGAGCTGCAGCAGTGAGTGCCACCAGCACGGCCATAGGGCTTCTCTTCCACATAGTCCAAGCGCTTTCTCTTTTTATTGCTGCTCAAGTGATCACATGTGTCTTATCACAAAACGGGTCACGTCATTTTTCATCTATTTGCTTCCCTGTTCTGCTCACCTATTGAAGTGTCTCTATGCTACTGGAGACCTCGATGGTGGGGAGGAAAGCACCAGCCGTGGTGTGAGCGGGGGAGCAGAGGGCAGTTGGACAATACTCAGCGTACTGAGCCTGTACTCAGTGACTCTTGCCTGAGCCTACTGTACAGGAACTTTTATTCACTTTTTCACATTAGCATGGCGGAACTGGCAAGATGCTCTCAAGGCTGTATTTTGTGGCCTGCTTAGTTTGGTCGAACACACCCCAAAGTTACTATTTGCACTGAATCTTCCTCTCGGACTTCTTCTGCTTAGGAAGCACTGAAACCAGCCCTTGGTTGACAGTCGCAATCTCTATTGTTATTGCTTTCTTACTATTTCCCATGGCGGGAAAAGCTTTAAGTGGACCCAGCACCCTCCCTGGATGCCGAAGGCAGTCAGCCATGGGATGTGGGTCTCTGAACGCCAGGCGCCGTTAGCTCCCTGCACAGAACGCCTTATACACTGGAATCCCTGTGCGCTTCGTCAGCGTAATGGTGTGAATCAGGGAGGCGGTGGATTGCTCAGGTAGATCTTTACAATGAGAATATTGAAGATTCAGAGCAGGTGGGGGTTTCTTACCCTTACAGGGAGGAAGACAGGCTTCTGTCCAAAGAAAATGGTTTCCTTACAATATGCGTACAAACCCTGCAAGAGAGAGGTTACCCTGAAAAGTGTGAAGTGTGGGGACAGGATTTAGTTAGGATTTAGTGGATGTTTCTGTTACTCTGTGTATTTATGGTGCCTGAACAATTCTTACACCTCGATTCAATCATTCCATTAGTTCCTCACAATAAGGCTTTCATTTATAGCAGGGCAGGAATCCTAATGGCACTGCCTTAAAGTGTCATGAAATAAACATAACATCTGCATTTGGGAGTGAAGCAGCTAGGCTCCCCCGCCGCCCCCGTGCCGGAGTGGTGCTCTGCCCAGGGAGGTGGCTGGGACCGCGACACTGCCTGCCTCCAGCCATCCACGGAAATGCCACGTGCAAGCACGTTTACTGTCCTGGAACACGCTTTAATTGTACTACAAAAATGTGTTTTATTCATAGATGTAAATGACTTCAGCAGTGTAAGCATGCAAATACACCTTGAGACAGCAGGGAGACGAGGATGTAATCACCGCCAGTATTTGTATTTACTGCTGCTGTTTCACTGAAATGTGGGTGAGCGATGTCATGGCTGAACACTTCAGATCCACAAGTCTTCTACAATTAGGATTGGAGATTTTTTATTTTTTTTTCACTGTCCAAAAGCTCCTTGGGCTTCTACTTGACCAGTCTTAGGACTACATGAGATCAGGGACAAAGTTACCAGTCTGGTCTATTTGTCCTTTTAGAGTGTAGTGCTGTGGTGGTGATCCTAAAGAAAATAAATGCAGAGGAGTTCTGGGACTTGGGAGAAATGAAGTTAATACCAGTTTCCAGTGATTTATGGAGGATTTATCAAGTTATTTTGATCTCATTTTGAGTTGACAAGCTTCCTTGTGGATGCAGCGTACCCCAGACTTTCACAAGGTGTTTGACTTAATACCATATGACAACTTAAACTGGTATGATACAAATTTGCTGTGGCAAATGTTAAAAGGATTAAAAAATGACAAACGGGTAGGTCTCAGTGCAGTTCTGAGGGGGAACTTGATGAACTTGGTGCAGTGACTGTTTGCCATGTCCTAAACTACTGTGACTGGCCTGAGAGAAACATAGCATCAGATGTTAGCAGGTTTGGGGTTTTTTAAACAGAAAAGTGACACAGATCTGGGTCTCCAGATAAATCATGCATAAATGAGTGTTTCAGTACAGTCAAACGCGAAGTTACATGTTTGGGAATGAGGAATATAGACCACGTGTGAACAGGAGGGGCTGCACCGTACGAAGCGGTACGTGCTATGGCAGATAATGAACTGCATGTGTGTGCACAATCGGACTTTTACTACTGTGCAAACAGGGAAATATTGAACGGGGACAGAGGCTGTTGCATTTGCGTTTAGTTCTGAAAAGATGAGTGGAGAGCAATGAAATAATCAGGAAGACTGCCGCCAGTAAGATAAAGTTCCCTCAAGTAAACCAGTGAAGGTGAGGGAGTTCTGGGCTGCCTGTTAATAGCTTTACCTGCACAAAAGCGCCCGCCAGAGCACAGCAATGCTGCCCTGCGCTTGGGAATGGGTCTGGTTTTGCAGGGGGAAAGCAGAACCTTGAGGTTGGGTGTTGGCAGGGAAAAATAGTTTGACTTGATCTTCAAAAACTTGATGTGTGAACAACTGTTTCACAAGCATAAGGAAGAGTGGAAAGCTTTTTTTGAACTACAGGGAGGTGATCTTGCAACAAACCACATTAGTTTATATTATATACTCCTTGTTCTTGGACAATATTGGACTAAGTCTCAGCAAGTGATTTTAGCAGAAAAATAAAACTATTTGGGGTTTGATTCTTTTTGCCAAACATGATAGTATTTTAAAATAAGGCATTTATGAATGAGATAGTCTGGGTGTTCTTGCAATCTGACTTCCCACGTTGGGTAATCAGATGCCCTTTGCTTTTTTTAAAGGACTTTACTGAACTCTTTCCAAGCCACTGAAATAGTGAAATAGTTTTATTTCTGAAACAAAACTTGTTTTCCCTTTCTGGAACAAATACGTGAGCTCTCAGAACCAAACCCTAACCATCTCCTGTTACCTGCTAAGGGAAGTATTTGTCAAATTGGCTTGTGGCGAGAAGGTGGCTGGGGTTGGAAGACATTGCCATGGTCTGAAGCTTCCTTTCTGACCTGCTTAGGCAGGACTGATGGGACTGGATTAGGCTCCAGCTCCCTATCCCGTCCCCAAAGTTGGTTTTGAGTAAGGTGAAGGGATGGGCCACAGTGTGCTGCAAGACCTGCTGCCTCTTCACCACAGTCTCCACTGGACCCAGTACAGTTTCACCCAGGCAAACTGTGGAGGAGACAAGGAGCTTCTTTCTTCAGGACTGTAAGAGCTTTCCAGCACCCTGAGGGTGGCGTAAGGGATGCTTTTCTGAGTAGACCCAGCAGGGATGACTTCTGGAGCAAGCTGCAGTTATGAGCTGTTTGTACCTGCAGTGTACGTGGAACAAAATTTATCGAAAAAAAGGATGTCTTACTAAATAGTGGATCTTTACCTCATTCCACATAACTTCAGGAATTGTTCTTGTTTGGGGGAAAAAAACCCTCACTACCTCTTATTCCCCATCTTTTACGATAACATTTGTTGCCACGAAGATTACTGTCTGTATTAGACTCATCGTAGAGAGGATTGGGACGTGTCCTCCTGATGAATTCCTGCAGTTGTGCTATGCCCTGACACATCTAATGCTGGGTAAGCAGCTTCTGTAGATATAAATAACACCGTCTCTTTTGGTCTATCAAACATGCTAATAATTCTTCATCACTGAAATACTGCATTGCTCTAGACCTAGGCGCTGTGTATTCATTATGGTGGTGAATTTAGGGTAAGTACTTCTTCAGAAGATACTCCTGTGCTGGCTGCTCTTCTTGGCTGGCAACTCTGTCTCTCTGCGAAGATCAAAAAGATCTTCCATTTTTGTGAATGGAGGCATAGTTCCTGTGCCTCGGTTTTGGGAAGGAGAGAGATTATCCTAGCTACAGATGATTCTGTTACTGAGATTGTTTTCTGCCTTTTAGCATTTTAGAAATTATTGGCACAGCCCTCAGTATGACAGCCGTCTTTGCAAAAATTAGTGCTTCTGTTGCAGAGAATTGCCTTTTTGCTCCGAGGCTGGAATTAGCTGGACTTGGCCAGGCTTTTTCAGGGCAGGGAGGGCAGAAAATGCCTGTTGTCATGCTAGCCTCAACAGTCAAACTCACATTCCCGTGTTATTGCTTCTGAACTGCGTAATGTAGTTGGAGATGGCGATGTTAAAGAGAATCCTGTTTTTTGGAGATGAGGTCGGCTTTGTTGTTGATGAGCCAGCGCATGCGCAAAGCCTGTGTTGCGTGGGCTCATCCTGAACCCTAGCAGGTGTGTTTCATGAGGAATCACTTTAGTTTGTCGATTTGAGATACCAAAAAAATACCCAGAATCTGCGCGTACAGTTGACAAACATTGGAAAATATCTTGCAAAGTAATCAGGAGAGAAATTTGAGATATTTGTTTTGTTTATACGGCTTGATCTTTAAAGACTAGACTCAAACAGGATACCTGCCATGGAAGGGAAGGTCAATTCCTGAGTGGGACGTTTCACAGGAGGTTTCCTGCAGCTCCAGACCAGTGACACGACCCCCTCTTTACCTGCTGCAGCGTGCCCCTGTGCACACACCAATCACATGGAACAATATAAAAATGCTGATTTTTTTTTTCATATGTTAATTGGAACTTTTATATTTGGCTCACTGTTTGGCATATTAGCAATTCTAGCTGGATAAAGCTTAAGTTATCTGCTTGGGAAGCAGCATGGATGGAGAGGGATCAAATGAAGGATTTCCTTTTCATAATCGTAATGTCTCCTCCCGAGTTACTGATAACTGTCCCTTTGAAGATAATTAAGTTCTGTTTTTCAGCTTTATAATCCAACAGTTCTCATCTGACGGACTTCAAGGTTTAGAGTTCTTCTCAAAAGAGACACCTCTAAAATCTCACTTCCATTTTGGCAATGTGGCGCCTCCGGGTCAATCTTACGCTGCCATTTTGTGAGATTCCATTTCTTGATACGCTTAGTATGATACGGATTTTACTCCCAGTAACTGAAGCAAAGACAATGATGTGACAATGACATAGTGAGCAGGTGAAGATCCATCCTATCATCTCCCCCGTTCTCCTTCTCCCAGCCATTGTGACATTTGTCACTTGCCAAGGTCTGGCTGAGCTGGAAACACACGACTCTTATGGCCGCCTCCTGAGCTGAACGGCTGCTGCACACACACACAGTGCCCGATCTCGGCTTCTGCCAGATGCTGGTGTCCCGGTTCCCGGGGCTGGTTACTCCCGTTTACCTGGCAGGTGCTGAGAGGCTCCATGTGTAATGCTCCCGGCTGTCCGGGAAAAACATTATTACATCCTACGCATGGGCTAACCCACACGATGGGCGAATTCCCACTGTGTTTTGTTGCTGTTTGTTCACGTTTTCACACCGAATTCATTTAGCCTTGTTTACAAATGATCTAACTGACAGCATGCACACACAGCGTTGACTTTGGAGACCTTCAGCCGTGTTTCTGTGATACTTTGCGCTGCTCATGGCTGCTACTTAGCATCTCTGTAATTCTTCCTCAGGTGTTAAAATGTAAAATAGAAGAATCTTCAAAGACTCTTGTAGAACAACTACGTATGATTTGGGGGGGCGAAAAAAGGCACTCTCTTTATATCTGGTTACCAGGCAAACATTCTGTTGGAAGACTTCCTGCCCCCCTTAAATAAATAAATATATTTAATTTCTTTGCTTTTTGTGCTTTTAAATATTGGATGGATGTGGATAAGACCCCCAGGTGTGCGGGGCTCAGCCATTCTTTTCTGAATTAGACGTTTAGCCTATTTAAATGCAGCCATCATGTGAAACAAAAAGGAGAAAATGTACTTATGTTCACTTAGAAGAATGATCTTTGGATAACGTCACACAAATATTGCTGTGTTTTTGTCTTGCCTATGAAATAAATAGGTCCCAGTGTGCTGTGAGATGCACGTAAAAGTTTGAATATGAAAGTAGCATAAAATTCAGATGACTTGGTAGAACTGGCTTTAGAATTTTGAAAAAACTGGAACAGATTTACAAAGTACAGTTTATGAGGGAGTAATGTATTGGAGATTTTAATCTGCGAACCTCAATCTATTGGCATCATCTTTTTGTGCCCTTTTCTATCGCTGTTTGATGGCTTTACCTACGTTTCTCCAGCGGTGTGATGGGAGCACAACTGCGCTAGATGTGTTTTGTACCACAGCTCTCGGCACGATAAGCCACAGACGCTGATGATGATTCTAAAATTTGGCTGGTGTACTCTTCTTTGATTTGCAGATTCTGCAGTCACTTAATTATTTTTATAGTTTTCCTTTTACACTGAACTCATTAGAAAATATTTTCTAATATTTTAAGACACACTTTCTCTCCTTCCCTCTCCCAAATACTTATACCAACAAACCAGTGTGTTTGCATGATCCGTGTTTCAGTAATTCCTTTCTAACCAGAACAATTAAGAGCTGTGAGAGGAGAGGAAATTTGTCATAAAATGTTCCAAGTGGAAATCAGCTTTTATGTGGTTTCAGAAAGACAACCCAGAAAGCAAAGGTGGCTGCGCTGCGCTAGTGTCGGGATTCAGCAGAACCTTTGTAGTCAGTAAGTGAACACCGGGGCTGGGGAGGAAGGGCTGGTTCTGCTCTGGGGCTGAGCACTCCCCGGCAGCTCTCCGCCGAGGGCACCGCAGAGCGCTCGCACCATGCGAACCAGATAGCCTCCCTCTACTCAGGTGCTGCAGTACGTTCTTCATTTCCAAAGTAGGCTGCAGAAATATTGCATTTATCTATCCACTGGTTTCTGAAGGAAAAAAATGAATTAAATAGGGCAAACCAAGCTGAAGCTAAGCTATTATGTATTTCAGATCGCTTAGTATTTGGCATGTGGACCAAATGCTTTAGATTATAAGGCATAAGCCTTTCAGAACCTTAAGTTATTTTAAAATTAAGTGGATGACAGGCACAGGTCTGCTGCATGGATTTGATTTTCTTTGTGTCTTAGCAGAAGTAGTAAGCAGTGTCTGTAAGTATCTAATAAAGCTATTTTCTGCTATTAGAGAGAGGTTTACTATGAGAAACAGAACTGAGACAGTACCACATTTTCAATAAAACAAATTGAACAGATTCTCAGAAATCTAGGTCACAGTAACAGATGACCTATACATGGTCCTAGTTTTTGATGCAACTGTCTAATCTGCTCTGAGAGTACTAGCCAGACATCATTCCTAATTGACCTTGATATTCAGTGAACAGAAAGAAAGCTAAAGCCACATGATATTTAAATCTTTAGCAGAAAAAAATATATGGCAAACTTGAATGCATTCTGTTTTATAACTAGAGTCTGTATTTGTCATGTGAACCTTGTCTGCAAATGTGTTGACTGCCTTAAAAATATGAATTTGAGACTCCACCTAAGGAAATAAATCTGAATACCAATAGCCATTCATAACATCCAGTACCAGAGCAGAGTTTTCATGTCCCTGATATAACCATATTTTGTTCTGCAGCTGCTCTGTCGGCTCCCCCAGACTCCCTGACGAAGGTACGGTGTTCCCTGGCTGGGTGTGAGCCCTCTCCTTCCCTTGGACTAGCCAGTTCGCTGGAAGCACAAGCCCTGGTGGCACCCGGATTTAGGGCACTGTAATTATGTAAATGGCAAGTGCTGACTCTCCAGGGCGCAGCTCTAAATGTAAATATAATACAGGAGACTGGAAATTACAGTATGTATGGCTAAACCCTGACCGCTGCAGTTTGTAGAGCAGACTGATCCTTTTTGTTCGTGGCACCCACTGTGAGACAGAAGGCGCTACGGGCTGTCTACTCGTGAGAAAAGGTGTCTGCTTTAGTGCTGAAGTAAACGTATGGTCTGCTAGTAAGCCCAAAAGAAACTAAGTAGTGAACCCTTGAATGCTCACATGACACATACTTTTCAAGTGCGGCTACCAAATTAAGACTCAGTAAACATACCCCTGGAATGTTTGGGATTCATACCCTATGGTTTGCTGGCCCTTGCCAGCTCAGTGCCCATGGCAAGGAACGACCGTGTCCCTGCCGAGGCGCCCGTGCCCAGCGCCAGGGCCACCACCAGAGCACGGAGATGTCGTCTGTGGCGGGTTGTGCTGCGGAGGGACTGGTGGCAGCGGCCTGTGGGGACACACGTCAGTCACTGCATGCCACTCTGTGCCCGTCCACCTCAGCACACCCGCCTCGAGCCTTCTCCTGCCCTTAATCACATCTTGGCATCTCCTCTCAGACAGTCTGGCCTTTCTGTGTCGGACACGGGTTAACCACAGGTCTGAGCAACGCGGTGCCGTAACACCATGGTGTGTAGGACGGGGAGGCAGTTAGGATGGACAGGGAGCTGCCACCCCACAGAATTCCTGGTCTCAAGCTTACTGCACTATTCGTTCATGCGTGCCTATTTAGGTGGCACAATTAAACATTAATGCAGAAGGGGTTTGGCATTGCGACGCACCACTTCAGTGCACTCAGAATTGGCAGTTTTATGCAACAGTCACTCACAGTGGCTGTGTTTGTTTCCCTGCGTTATGGCTCAGGACAGCTGCCGACGGCTCACTCCAGTTTCAGGCAGAGCAGGGAAAAGCAAGAATGACTGAAGTCTATCTAAAAAGGTGATGTCATCAGTCTGCATGTCAGTGTTGCTTCTTATGGGAAAAAAAAAAAGCTTTCATTTTATCCTTAACATAAAAATACCCAATTGTTGTCTTTTGAGTTCTTAACGTTTGAAACTTTTGAGTGATACAAATCAATACTGTGGTTTTGAAATGATTACAGCATCTGCTGGCTATTATTGAGATAAAATGAAATTCTTAGGATTCCACATTTTCTGTTAAATTGCCAAGTGTTTTGCTAGATTTCAGCATACCTGATGCGCTTTTATTGGCAACTAACCCTGTAATGCAATACTATATATTAATGTTTAGTCACATTATATATGCACTGGTCTCTTCCATCAGCTGCAACTTCCAAGTCTGTTAGTGATTAACAGGTTTCTTCTTTTTTGTGAGTCTTTATAAACTTTCTATTGGAGTGGCCCTAACTGGAGTTGGGAAAACTGACTTTGGAATTATCTGTTATTTCTATGTGCAGTTTAAAAAAAACAGATCACATGAGAACAGCCATCAACGTCCTCTTCTTATGTGCAGGATGGGATTATTCCCGTGTCCAAGCTGAGTGTGCAGATGTTTACGGGGGTGGGCTATGCACAGACATTCCTTTTATGGCTATTTTGATTAGGCAGAAGCTCTTTTTGCCAACTCCTAATGGTCTGGTTTCCATTCAAAGTGATATGCTTAACAGGTATTCAAACTCTAAGATGCAATTGCAAGGGCAGAATTTAACTTTCCAGCATTTTTTTTTTTTCAGGCAGCACTTTCAAGGGGTAAGTTGTAAAGTCAGCCTCCAGACCAATACCAGGTATTAGCAGCCCTAGAGGTAACAAGAAGGGTTGCTCTACATTAAGAATACCACGGTATTTAATCTAGAAGTGCTTTCTAGGTAGAACCACCAATATCCTTAACCTTATTAAAAGTCATCCATAATATTTTTCTTCAGGCGCTTATTTTAGGTGAGCCCTTCTGGGCTTCTAAGTACCACCAGCAAGAAAAAAAAAAAATCAAAATAGCATGATTGTAATCTAGCCTGATTCTTATCACCTAAGTTTTACTGAGAAGCCATACACCCAGGCCATTGTCCTGCAGCAGGAAGAGAATTCAAGGAAATTATATAATTATTCAGACAAAACTGACTCCTGTGGAAAGTATTTACATTCACATTTGTATTTCCCATGTTCTGAAACAGCAGCTGAAAATGACACGAGCTGGCCCCTCGCAGACAGGGGCGTTTTGTTAATCTGTCAAGCAGCACCTTAGAGAGGATTTCACTTTTTTCAAACATGGGCGTGTTTTAGTCAGCTGGTCTTTTTTTTTTATTATTTCCCCGTGTTGCTCAAAGGCGCAGTGGCTGCAGGTCCGTGGCCACCTCATGGAGGTGCAGAGCCCCCGCAGGACCCCCGGCCTGTCCCCTGGGAGAGGGATGCGCTCCCCTCGCTTTGACATCCTGCCCCTTCTCCTCAGGTCACCAGGATCACACCCATAAAACACGCTCACCAGCCGCAAACAGCCCAACCTTTGCTTTGTGTATTTTACAATACTTTGTATCTCTCGCGGTTCATCATAAAACCACCCATTTCCCAACCACGGCACATCCCAACTCTCAGGTTCATTGTTTTTCCCGGGTGAAGAGGAGCAGAGCCATTCCTGCCGCACCTCCGTTGCGCGCACAGATGCTGCGGGCGGCTCTAACGCCAGATCTCTGGTGGGTTTTAAGTCTTAACATCCAGTCGACCCGGGTGTTTTATCCGGTGCTAAGTTGGTAGGGTAGGTAAGATTTATGGAGAACTATGGAAAATGAGGAGGAACAGCCCAAAGCTTGCTGCCATTGGGGTAAAGGCGGACTCGACTCCCGCCCCTCGGCTCGGCGCCGTGCACAGTGAGGGGCAGGCTTTGCATCTAATAAAACCCGCCGGTTGGTTTTCTAATCTTGATAATTTCTGCTCATTGGCTCCAATCAGCAGATTAAAGCCCAGTCTCTGAGGAGTTCTCATTTTAACTCTAGACTGGGGGGAGCGGGGGGGAAACAGGAGGTACCAGACACTGAACGGTTTGGTTTTGTTTTTCTTATTTATTTTGGTATTTGCCAAGTTGACACAACCGAATAATGTCCTCCTACACGACTGATACAGGAGATGCAGGGAGTAAATGTACTGATCCTTTTAGCATGAAACCACCAGCCTTGTCCCCTCACAGCCACCCTTAAAATGAAGTCCATTACAACAACAACACATCTCATGCTAGACATCAGCTGCCTCGGTAATGAATCTCCGCTTTTTATAAACACTTCGAGGTTTTCTGTCCTCAAAATTCTTTTAACACCCCTCCCCTTCCCACCCCCCATGAATTAAAAATCTCCAGCCAGATCATGCTTCTGCCTTCCAGACACAGGGGCAGCGACCGCAGCCAAAGAGTAACCCATATGGACTTCATGATTTTATGTACTGTGACAATAAAGCTTTTATGACATTCTAGGTGGTTAAAAATGGCAGTAAGGAGCTCTTAAACATGGCACAGTCATGTTGCTTTTCTGAACCGGCAGAACCTGCCAACAGCGCATCAAAAGCCGTAATTTCCTGTGCACTGAAGCCCCCATCTCTGCTGCCTCCAGCTTTGTGTCCCAGGGCTTGTGCCTGTGTGCTAACAAATCTCTATTGTCCAGCGGGGCGAATAGTGGCTGGGACCAAAGAATTGCTGTCTGGTTTCTATTCAAATCCAGGTAGTCGGATATATGAATGGAGTTTCTCGAACAGCCATGTGAATAACCTCTGCTCTGCGTGGAGGCTGCGGAGAACGCAGGAGTTCAAAATGCACTTTTAACGCTCCTCGCGGCTTTTCATACTTATTAACTTTAAAAAAAAAAATACGCTATCTCGCATACACTATCTCGCATTCCTGGATACAAGAAGGAAGGGTAAACCACCCCCCTTTCTCTTAACTTTCTAAACTTGTTGAGGAATTCTACTTACAGCTTTAAAAACGAGTCGCTTTCGCGGAGAAAAGTTGAGGGGAATTATTTTCTTAGAACATACCAGATTTATAGGTGTACGTTGACCGAGCCTTTTATTGTACGCACAGCCCCATGGCAAGCGTCGCACGGAATAACTGCAGACGGTTTGGGGCCGGGGGGCAAAAAACGCATTAAATTTCTTTTAGAGCAAGTTACCATGAGAAAAAATATATACAGTTTGAGCAGGAATACTGCAAAGCGGGGGCGATTTTACTGATTTTTTTAATTTTTTTTTTTTGTTGGTAATTAGCGTGAAGGAAAATAAGGCTGATTCGTGGAAAACCGAGTTTTCCCACCGCCTGGGAGCTAAACCCCGGGAGTTTGGGCCTCTTCCCACCTCACCCCCGAGCCCCGACAACT
>VXBO01009025.1:581543-600655 GCA_013400135.1 Rhinoptilus africanus
GCTCCGGCCGCGCAGCCCCGGCCGCCTCCCCCCCGGCCCCGCTATATAGGGCCCAGATGACGGGCAGGGGCGCCGCCGGTCACGTGCGCCTGGGCGGCGACGCCCATTGGTTCTTCCCACGCGGGTTCGCTTTCTGATTGGTCCAAACCCGCGCACCGGAGGCTTCGCTCCCGCCCGCCGCCGCCGCTTGTTTGGGTGCCGGCGGCGGAGGACGGCTCGAAAACACTGAGCCACCGGGTTATTTTCTCACAATGGGCCCCGAAACGGAACCCCCGGCAAGGTACCGGATGGCCACACCGGCTCCTACCGTGAGATAACGGCGCCGGAGCAGCACATCAGGTGGGCAGGTTGATGGCCCTGCACCTTATCCGTGGCATCCCACCAGGCGGAGGTGGCGGAGGGTCCCTGGTGATGGGGCATGGGATGTCAAGCCGATGGGGGCCGTCCCCAGCGATGGGACACGGCCTCCATCCCACTGTTGCCGTCTCCAGTGATGGGATATGGCCTGTCACCCTGATGGGTGCTGTCCCCAGTGATGGGACACGGCCTCCATCCCACCGGGTGCTGTCCCCAGCGATGGGACACGGCCCTTCATCCCTCCAGGTGCCCGTCCTCAGCAATGGGAGACAGCCTCCATCCCGCTGTTGCTGTCCCCAGTGATGGGACACCGCCTGTCACTCTGACGGGTGCCATCCCCAGCGATGGGACACAGCCTCCATCCTGCCGGGTGCCATCCCCAGCAATGGGACACGGCCCTTCATCCCACTGGGTTTCTGTCCCCAGCAATGGGACACAGCCTGTGGCCCTGACGAGTGCCATCCCCAGCGGTGGGACGGGGCCTCCATCCTGCTGGATGTCTCTTTCTCTAACATGTTCTCCCTCTGCTTGCGTTTTGCTGCTGTTAAAACGCTTTTAGCAATGAGGAAGGTAACCCACTGCTGATTCTGGATTCCTCTGCCTGGGGAGGTGGATTCCTCCCTGGGGCCACGCTGGTGATGCCGCAGGTGATGGATGGAAAGGAAGGTGCTGCAGCAGCAACGCAGTTCATGTCCTGTCCTTGGTCTGGCAGAACTTGGGTGTGTTGAGCATTTTCAGACATGTCGTGATGTTGGCATTAGGAGCCCCTCCTGGGACACAGCGGATGGGAGGTGGGTCAGAGGTCCCTTCGGGGCATTCTTGACTTGTATTTCTATAGAATTCACCCTCAAGGGCTGGATGAATGCATAAATGTAAAATGAAAATGAAATGAAAAAACAAGTGACAGTTACATGGAACTCATTCAAAAGGAAGCAATTTGGAAAAAAAAAAAAAGGTTAATAATTTGCTTTAATGGTGACCCAGGCTGGTATCAGTGTCACACAGCTGCTATTGATGTGGATGAAGAGGTTCCCACCTCCTTGTCATGAGTGTGAAGGAGATAGCCCGTATCTGCTCGCCCTCTGCCCACAATAGCCATTCTAGTAACTTCTGCGCTTTCCAGCCAGCTTCCATTCTCTCTCCTCCCTCCAAGATTATCTTTCACTTCTTGAGTCACTTGGTGATTCCTCTAAAATGTAGTTGATGCTATTGTTAAAATACGTGTTCTTGTGTGTACTGGGCTATAAGTGTGCTTCTTAAGTGGTCAGTTATGGGTCTCGCTGGCTGAAAAGCAGACAGTATCTATTAATGAAAATCCTATTTATGAAAAATAAGAAATTAAACTGTAAGAGTGTCTGTAGTGTTGTGTTTACATGCCATCTGAACAGCTGCTGAACTCTAGGAGCTTTTACAGACTCCTGTGCCTGGCTTCATAGACCTACTGTACTTCCCAGGCCCCGTATGGTGTCCAAATAATGAAATCTTTTAATGTAATATTCTTGTGGTTTTGGTTAATGCTTTGTTCTTAAGACTTACTTTAAATAAACCAAACAAGTGGGGCAAATTTTGTTGAAAAACATTTAGGTCTATATCCGAGATTAGATTCCAGCCTAGTGCTGTAGCCTAGTACCTTGGAACTGCTGGATTAGCAGCTGCGTAGCGCTGTCTGCCTAATACCTGATTGTGACAATTGTAAAACTTCAAGAGTTCAGAAGTCCCCTGGCAAACCGACTTTAAGATGTTACATTGCTCTCGTTCTCAAAGCACTGGGTCCCGTTTAGCTGGATGGACATCGCGATTGCTAGATTCGAACCGCCTTTCACTAAATCTATGGAAAATGTTATTTCCCACTGTGAAAGGAATGGCTGTAGCTGTCGTGGAGAACAGGTTCCCCCGGCAAGGGCACCGCTGCCGAGGATGCTGTGCCCTGGCTGCTCGGGCTGGCGGGAGCCGGGCCCTGCAGGACCCTGGCGGCGATGGCGGCGGCGGCAGGAGAAGGTGGGGGTCTGACCTAGTTTTCAGCCCTTAAGCCATTTTACAGTTCTGTAAGCAACTCTGTGTTATATTTTGACACATAAAATTTACCCAGGTCAAAAGGAAAAAGGCAATGGAGGTCTGTAGAGGCATCTAAAGGAGAGGCAATGCTGGTGCTCCCTTGTGCTTCTCCCAGTTATTCTTGAGTCGTTCTGGCTGTTCCCGTCCTGCAGAAAGGCTGTGACAGGTCAGAGGACAGAGGAAGGAAGAATCTTCCAGTAAGTTTGCTCAGGCCCAACGCGCTGGACCCAGACAGGCAAAGTCTGGGGCAAATGTGTCTCATTTCTCTTCATTCCTTAAAGCCCAGCAAGCTGAGAAGATCCAGCTGGGTCATCTTCTTATCCATCCCTATCGCTGCTCCTCTGCCTTTCCTCGGGGAACTGAAACGTGTCTATTGTCGGCTTCATTCAGGCAAGATTGTAAAACAGAGTAGTTAAGAAAATAGTTTGTAAAAAGTTAATTTGGGTTGAAGAGGGATTAGCTGAGGAAATTGTTTCTACTTGTACATCCTTCTACTAAGAAGCAAGCAAGGAAAAGCTTGAAAATAAACCTTGTTGAGCCCATTTTTTAGAGTTATTTCTTATGTGCTCTGTCCTTTTGGTAGCTGTCATTACTTGAATCCATCTAACTCGATGAGGAAGGAAGGAGATTCAGCTTGAAAGCAAATTCAAAGTGAAAAGATTTGGCCAGTGGCATGAGGAAAGGAGCAAGTGTAGGTAGGGTGGGATTAAGCAGAAGTGTTCTTGGTACTGACCACATGATTCAGAGGCCTCTACTTTAGTACTCTTTGCAGTTTTATTAAAGCTAACTTTGGATCTCTTTTGCATGAAAAAGGAAGGAGAAAATTCACTTTTAAAAAATCAACATGAAACTGAGGGAGATAGATAGAAATTGTTTGCCAGAAGTGGCAGCGATTTATGAAGATTCAGTAAAAAACTTCACATCGGCATCGGGGAAAGACTGTGTCAGGGAGGACCCTTGGGTTTGGGGCGGGTGTCCCCGGTAGCCTTGTCTGCAGCCGCCCACTCCTTGGTGCCAGGGCCCGTTCTCTGGCGGCAGCAGGTCACCGCTGGCAGCCGGACGCTGCGCGGGACGGGGCTGGGCTGCAGCATCGCCCCTGCTTCCTCGGGCCGGGGACGAGCAGTGACAAACAGCCGCCAGTTTCGTTCTTGCTTTTCTGTGCATGTAGTTTCCTCTCTGCTCTAAAACCTCAGTTTAAAAAAGTAGCCTGTAGAAGTGGGATTACATGGGCCTTCAATGGGTATTCCCATTTGTTCCCAGTGAAATGTCTCCTGTAACCAGAACAGGCTGGCGGTTTGTGCTGCAGCGTGGCACAGGGGCAGCTCTGCTGCGTGTTGTGCAGTCAGGTATCCTCACAGCCCTGAGACAGAGGGAGTAGCAGGAGTCCTCACACCCCAGGAGAAAACAAGAGTGAAAAATGAAGGCATAGGACCAAAACTAAGTCCCAAGTCGGCAGAAGAGCCAGAAATGGGGGCTGCTAACTCTGTGCCTGTATTTGTTTTTTAGGGTATGCTGCCAGGATTAATAACAAAAGAATTGGCTCAGTTTCCACATTTCAACTATGAAAAATGCATGTCTGTGTGCTTGTAATCAGGGGAGCACTTGTAGTCGGAGAGAGGCACGCTGCAGGTTAGCACTCCGGCAGTGTCCCTGTGGCTGTCTTTTTCTCGGTGGCTGTCACCTTCTGTAGTCATCAAGTGGATAAAGAATTTTTGTCATGCTGCTTCGTGAATGAAGCCTGTGCTCTTAAAGAGCATAAGAATTAGCTCTGAAGTATGCATTATCACAAAGCCGACGATGATGTTGAAAATCATAAAAACTAAAATATACTTTCACTGCGTTTTCCATTTCTCTTATCGCAACTCTGAGGAGCTGCAGAGTCTGGGTTTAGTTTGTCATGCTTTCTTTTTTCCTGGCTGCTGCTAAAACGCTTGGGATTGTGGAGAGCTACCAGCCCTTTGCTTTTAGCATCATTCAAAAACCTTCCATTTAGGAACCATTCTGATATCTTGGTGGTTTTTTTCTTCTTCGTCTTTTTTTAACTACTAAGGAAATTTGCATGAAAATGGAATCATTGTTTCTGAAGAGTTCCATCTGCTCCTGCTGCTTATTCTGTAGCTGAAGTCATAATCCTCCGTTTGTGAAATTTCCCATTGAAGAGATTTTTGGCTTGTTATAGTTTCAGCACAAAATTTCAGAACAGAGGAAATATAGACGCTCCACCTAAAAAAAAGAAAAAAGAACCCCTTGAGGTGACATCAGCACTACAAGTGGGTCTGCAGCCAATGCCCGCTGGGTCTGCAGGGGCTGGGCGGGCAGGACACAGGGACACAGGACAGAGAGCGAGGTGTGCGGGGCTCGGGGTGGGAAAAGGCATTTCATCACTGCCCGAGCTTCGCCTAGGTGTGCAATGAAGGGATGATGATTTCCTGGTTGGCTCACTGTATTGGTATTTCTTTCGGTTGGAGTCGAAGGGCAGGGTTGATTCGGGGTAAGGGGGATGCTCGAAGCAGCTGGAGAGAAACGAGCAAAGTCCCTTTAAAAGAGCTTTAGCCAGAAGGGAACAGCCCGGCTCCTTCCCAGCAGTTAGGAGGATCCTCGGCTGGATGTTAATTTATCTTCTCTCCCAGCCCTCTCTCTGCTTCAGAGGAATGTTCCGCCAATGAGAACAGGGGGGGTTGTTGTTGTTCTAATTCCTCCTGTTCCTGGGATTTATGTGTTTTACATACATTTATGTGTAATGCCATGCTCGGGTGTGCCTGCATGCAAACACTGAGCGCGTTCTTCCAGTCCAGGCAGTGGGAAATGGAGAATCCCGTGGGCTGGGAGGTGACACTTGTCCTGCTGGGACCTCTGTCGCTATGCAGAAATACTGCAGGAAAGTGGGTCAGGGCAAGCGGCGCTGGGAGCCTCCGCGCCGCGACCACCACGCAGGGTGACAGGGCCACCACGCCAGCAGCGCAGGGTGACACCGCCGCCACGCCAGCAGCACTGCAGGTCACCGCCAGGACCTGAGCATGGACGGCGACAACGTCTGCGGCGGCGACAAGCCTTTGTTCCAAAGACACTCTGAGAGAGAATCAGTGACCTCATTTTTCATCCGCATTTAGGGGATTGTTTTCTGCACCACGTGCAGTGTTTGTGAAAAACGTTGCATATGTATGAACTAGGCTGGGCTTAAAGCAGGTGAGATGTAGTTCTGCTTGGGAAAAACAATTCTTCTCAAACGTTTGGCATTTTCTCCATTAGTTAAATTATGGTTCTCTGTTCATTGAACTGTGGTGTGCACGTGTGCCCCTGTGTGCAGTACGTGTGCTCCAGCACTGCCTCATTAACCCTTCCCAGTATTACCAGTTTCCAGAACAGCCTTCTCACCATCATCAGTGCAGACTGAAGTCACACACTACTGCTGCTCACCCCCTGTGCTCCTGGTTACCTCATTCCCCATGGGATGGCTGTAATGGCGCGCTCCTCCTTTTCCCAAGCCAGGCCACGTGCGCGCTGCTCTGTGACCGGCGGTGGGAGATGGACCGACTGTCCCCTGGACGGACACTCGCTGGGTTGCCCGTGCCCGTCCCTCACTGCCACTTCTCCCCATCCGTTGGCTGCTGAACTCCCTGCCCTTTGTAAAATCCCTCCAAGTATTATCCCTGCGCAGGAACTGGCTCCCGGAGGTTGTTGCTCCACAGCTCTGTCTTCAGCTCAAGCATAACTTTTCACAGTTTTTCAACTTTGTATACAAATCAGATGTATAATTTACCTCTTTAGGGACAAAGGATAGCTGATATCAACAAATCTGCATACTTTGCATGCGGCCGTGCTTTGTAGGCTCCACAGGAAATACACTTAGCTAAACAAGGTCGTAATTATGTGCAGCTTCCTACCTCTGTTTTCTTGCTGTTCTGTGTCACTAGTGCTCAAGCGCGGGTTATTTAGGACAGCTCGCTGTGTATGCCTCACCCCAATCACCCTCTTGTTCCCTGTTGCCAGCTTATTTTCCTCCTCCATCTTCTATTTTATCTGTCCTTGGCCTTTAGAGCCTTTTAACGAGGTAATTTAAGTCTTCTTGTCAGGTAGTGCCTGGCCGCTGGTGCCTGCTGGGCTGTGCATGGGGTTCTGCACCGAGCCCATCCTGCCCGCTTTTCACCCACCGAATCCGTGGTTCTCCCTGCGGTGGGGCCTCCCGGGGCTGGTCTGGAGCTGGGCAGAAGGCGCTGGAGAAGGTCTGCAACCCCCCGGCTCCGGGCACAGCGCTCGCACTGAGCGTTACAGACCCCGGCATCCCGCAAAGTCGTTAGTCGGACACAGATTGCAACAGTAGATACTGGCTGGATAATGGACTCTGTTCTGTGGGTGTGAGTGCTTTCAGCAGAGAAGCTAATACTGGTCTTTAAGTGTAAAGAAATATTATCAAATTTGTGCATAGATACTGTTATGGGAAATGTATGAACTTCTTCAAGGGGGAAAAAGTCTCTGCAAAAGTTTGTTTTCTGTTTTGGTACCCTCGTTTTTGGGGAAAGGTCTCTTTCCCCCCCCCGACAGCCGCAGGAGACACAGGCGGTTTTCGGGTGTGTTTAGCTTGCTGCCGTGTTGGTTTAGTTTTCTTTGTTCTGTGCTGCAGGGAAAGCTGCGAGCTCTGCTGGGCTCCCCAGTGGTGGGGGCTTCTGTTTGTCCTCAGGAGCTGGACAGACCTGCCTTTAGAACCGTGTTTGAGCTGCAATAGCCTGTAAACATTGTTTGAAACGTAGGTGCTCGTATTATTGTTTACATATAAATCCTTTGGGTTTTCTTTCTAAATTAGTTCCGTTTTTTGTTTCCGTGTGCAGAAATGCGGCGACTCACATGTATGACCCAAGTACAAATTCTGCACAGCTACAGCCAAGTTATAAACCAGGCTGGAAATTACATGTCGCTCTGTGATTTAATTTTCTCTGACATATTGAGTCTATGTTTTAGCCTACAGAACTCCACAGCTGTGCCCTAATTCTCTTTTCCTTGTGATCTCAACATCGCTGCCTTTTAAGGCATTGCTATTCTTGGATGCCAGCGGGACACCATGTCAGACTGTCACCCTGCGCGCTGCTGCCATCGCGGGGACCCGCTTCTCCCGGCCCTTCACGCAGCATCTGCAGGGAAAAGTGGGAGCCATTCGGGGGTGGATGAGACCAGACCCCGGCGCTTTATATTCTACACGATAGTATATATTAAGGTGTGGGTGTAGGGATTTGTCTCTGATTGCTGTCTGAGGGCATAAGGAAAGCATTTATATTTTGTTACAAATAGCAAGCAATAATGTAATCAGATTTCGGCAAGATTTACAGCCCAGATGACAATTCACCCAGGAAAAGATGGATGTCTTTTCTGCTTTAAATAAGAGGGTCGCTGCCCTGTGGGTATTTATATTCTGTTTTGTTAAGTGCCATTCATATCTATAGAACTATATAAGCCTAACTCTTGGTTTAACCAAATATTTACTGTGTTTTAATTCCGGTGCGGCCTTTATCTCACATCCTGCGTTGGCTCGTAGAAATGTAAGGCAAGCATAGTTTGCTAAACGTGCTGGATGGGATTTAGCCTGTTGTCACACACGCTGGGCCACCCTCAGACACCTGAATCCGAACCTTTCGAGTGTCTCCCCTGGGCAGCACGGACTGTTCCCCGTAGTACGTGTGCTGCAGAGTCATGGCCACACAGCACGATAGCCCCGTATTTTCTGCTGATAAGGTGCCTGGTGGTAAGCACCAGGGAGGTTTGTATTTGCCTTGTTTTCAAGATATATGATAAAAACACCAATGCAGATTTTAATTTTTAACTTTTAAAAAATGGGCAGGCTTATCTTAAATAAGCAACCGGAGAATATAATGCGAATGGCATTTCAAAATTTTAATGCTGAAATCCAGTTGGGGCAGATCGTTTTCATTTCCAGTCTGAATCTTCCATGTTTCCTCCCAAATCATCTCCCATTTCTGCCTCACTCTGTGCTGGGGAGGGTCCCTCGGGCTGACGGTGGGTGCACTGCATCGAGGGGGGGGTTATGAAGGTCCTGGGTGGCCGGCGGGGGCTCGGCAGCAGCCGCAGAAGGGCAGCTCTGTCCATCTGTCCTGCCGCACACTGGCAGCCCCGCTGCCACTGCTGTGCCTCCGTCCCCGCAGCCCTGCCAGCAATGGGGAGAGTTTGTTTGGGTTGGGAGATCTGGCATTTCCCCCCTCCCAGCACAGCGAGGGCAGTCCAAGAGGGCAGGGGGTGGGTTCCGAAGTTGCGGGGTTTCTCCCAAGTTGGCAGTGCCGGCCGTGCCAGTGGAGTGCAGGTCAGGACACGCTTCATGAGGGGAAATCAACCCCACTAATTCCAGAGCTGTGGTCCCCAGGCAATAACGGAGAAAGGTGGATTCCTTCAGTAGGTAATTTACAGGCATCTGTTGGCCAGTAATCACTGCCCAAGCTGGAGTATCCTCCACGTAGGAGGTTCCTGCAGGAGGTCTCAGGACAGTTTCTTTCTGTTTGAAATCAACGGCAAAGCAGCCACAGCTCGCTGGGAGCATCTCCACTTCTTCGAGGGTACTTCAATTGAGGAGGGTTTCATTTCTTCCCTCTGGAATCTTTTTCCCCAGCAATCCATCTCCCAGTTCTGGCAGGATTTGGGGTTGTATAAACCGGTACCTGGGTAGGCTTAAAATGCAGCGAGCTCTTTTCTCCAGATAAACCCCTGCCGAGACTGTAAGAAATTGGCCAATTAACCATGGATGCTCTAGACACAATGTGCTGGATAACTTGTATTTATGAATTGCAATACGTGAATTCGTTCAAGCACATTTTATGCTACTTGTTGCCTTTAAGCTATAGCCACCACTATTTTCTTCTGCTTGTGCAGCTCCTGCCCCGGCAGCCCTGGCTGGGGCTTCCAGGCCGTACCGCTGAGTGCTGCAGTCAGTCATGGCGCTCCAAACATCTCCAGGACACAGAACATACGAAATCAAAAAGTGAACGATAATGGAAGAAAGCTGTCAGTGGTGGAAACTGCTGGGGATTTCAGGGTGCTGTGCAAGTTGTCCAGTTAAAAAGGGGAAATTTAAAATATAAACCATTTTTACGCACCCTGAATTCACAAATGCCCCCAAAACATCTGTGGTTGTTTTGAGAAGAAATGTAAAGGCCAAGAAACCCTCCACAGGGTGACAGGCTGGGCAAAGAGAAGCCATTTGGCTTTACTGCCAGCGCTGCGTCCCGGAGGGGACTCGGAGAGCGCTGTTGGGGTCTGAAAGGGTGTGGAAGTGGGGAGTTAGTTTAAGTGTCTTCCTCTAAAATGAATATAAATTTTACTTAAGGAAAAAAATTAGGAAGAGAAAAAAAGATTAATTTTAGTGTTGGTAATTTGCTGTTTCCCCTGCATCCACACTGGGGGCCGTCAGGTGGTGACCAGGTCAGGGTCAGGGCCAGCACAACCCCCTTCACGTTCAGGTTGTCTTCTTTACAGAAACACCACGGGAACGGTGCACTGGTTTAAATACACAATTAGTACAAATGTGAGCGAGGTCACAGTAATTGGTAGTTATTATTGTTTGGGTAATGGACATCCCAGGTCAGCTCAAACAGCTGTATTAAAAAAAAAGTTGAGAAATAGGTGTGAAAAAAATGAGGAGGAAGAAAATAATCGCTGTACAAATGAAAAAAAAAAATGATTCCAGCAAAAAGTGCATTTCTGAATCTCACAGAAATAAAGCCTGGAGCTCCTGGCCTGCGCCCACCCTCTGGCACGGGAGCTGGCGAAGGCAGAGCTGCTGCTTCTGCCCGTCTCGGCGGCATCTGGCCCCTTCCCCAGCATCCAGCTGCCTGCGCGGATCCCAGAGCTCTGCGGAGAGGGATGTTGTGAGCGGGCCAGTAGCAGACCAGTAGCAGACTGGTCTGGTCCTGGATCCATGGCTCGCTGCTATGTTTAGATGCCTTAATGAGGCAGGCTTCTGCGGTCAGGGCTGCTGACAGGAAAGAAAAAGGGGAAAATAAAAATGTGTGTAGAGAAGTATGGTGGGAAGAGCTTTCCCCAGCATGCATGGGCCCTTTGTGTCCTGAGGGCAAAGTTAGAGGAACTCAAAGAAATAAACCCTCTTGGCTGGCTATGGCAAATCATAGCATTGTTGGGTTACATTTAATGTATTTTAATTGACTCTGGTTTTGTCCCCCGTCGGTTTTATAGTGCTGTCGTCTGGAAGACAATATGTAGAGCTGCGCTGTCCCAGCAGAGCTGTGCTTGGATCTGCACTGGTTGGGTCGAGAAGGCCAGGCTTTGTGTGAACGGGATAATTACCCTGTAAATGAACCACAGCAAATGTAGGTTTGTGAAGTATCTTCTAATGTGAGTAAAATACTGACTTGCTACGTTAGCATGAGGCTGGATCATGTGGAAAATAGCATGTGAAGATGTAGTTAGACAGTGTCATCAGACATATGTACATGGGGATCAACTTGATATCCAAAAAATTAGTTCTACCATGTGGAATAAGTTCTTGACTCCGAAGCAGATACTTGGCACCGAGCAGATCCTCTGCTGCTCCAGCCGGGGAAGTAGCTGGTAATTAGAGGCTCATCTTCTGTGAATCGGCCACAAAAGAAAATGAGGGCACATTTTTTGAATGGGCTTGATGAAAGCAGAGGGATATTGGGATTAGAGATTCTTGGTTTCTTCTCCGGGTTTGGAGGAGGGTGTGATTTGTCATGGTTCCCTCTGAACGGCCGTTGTTGGTGCACCCCGCCTGGTCCCCCTCCCGGCTACTCCATTTCTCTGGCGGTTGTTGGGGGGTTTTTTTTGTGCGCAAGATGACCACTGTTCCCAGTTTCTCCTGTTTTCCTCCCCATTTGTAAAATTAAGGGAAATTCCTTAGTAGACAAAAGACCCCCTTTATCTTTGAGCTTCCTAGTTCTGGAGAACAGTTTTGTGAGTGTAGGACTTCCCTCCTGAAAATGCAACAGCAGTCCTGGGGACTCGTGTTATGAACAGCCAGCTGGAGCTGCTACCAGTACCTAGCAGCTTTCCTCCTCAAGTATATTCTCTTATTACCATAGATTTAAATATTTGATTTACAAAATGTTGCTGCCTGATAGTGTGGTCATATCGCATAAGGCACATCACAATAGATACCGAGTTTAAAGATTGTTTTAAATGGCTTTAATACAGACAGAGGTCAGAAAAGGCAAGATAACAGCAAAAGAGGCTATGTCAAAAAGTAATTAGAGCAGGACAAATGGATTGTGCAGGCATGTCGAAGGCTGTTATTTCTGTAGGCAGTGAGTAGGAAAGGTGTTAATGTAATGTGACAGATCTGGAGCAAAAATGAGGGTGCAGGGAAAACAAATAGGAGCTGACCAATGGAATGGTTTAAATTATGAGGTTTGCTTTAACATAATTTGATTACACATGAAAGAAATGTTTAGTGTAGTTCCTTTGAAAATCTAATTGTCTTAAATACTGCACGTTCGATTCAGCCTTTACACCCAAAGCGCCCGTCCCCGCTCCGCGGCAGCCTCGCTATCTGTCAGTAATAGGATGTGAGCAGTGCGCCCGGGTGGCTTCACAAAGGGAGAGGGGGATGGAAGGTGGCTTTCCCTGGTGTTAGTCTAGTGAAATTGGCTGTTATTTGCAGTCGCCTACATCTTAATTTGGGACCTCGTGCTGTCTGGGGTGGGTGGTGACTGGGGCCTAGGAGCTGCTGGTAGAGATTACGTGAAAACTGAGAATCTAGTTTATCAGAAGGAAAGGAGCAGGATCGGGTTTAGCAGAAGGAAGGCAGGGAGGTAACAGTTGTTTTTTCAGGGCCCAGTTCAAAAGTAAGCGCAGTATTAGTGGAGGGGGGCAGCAATGCAGATGTGTCCCGGATTTCCAGGCTGCTCCGAAGGACTGGGCAGAATAAAATGATGTGATTTCCCAAGCACCGTCCCCCTCTGTGGGGTCCTGCTGAAATCACGCTGCCTGCTGTACTCCTAAGGGTTCCGCTTCGCACCCGGAACAACCTGGGCAGTTTATGGGAGCATTTCTCCAGCGTCTGCAAGAGCAGAAACTTGGAATGATGAAAGCGTCTTTCCTAAGGAGCCACTGATGGAGCTTTGAGCCGGATGCTTCGCTTTATGGCGAGACAAGGAAGGGGGACTCAGGGCCCGTGAGCAGCCGCACTCATGGGCAGCCAGGCTTGGCACTGACGCCTCACCCTGTGGAACGGTGCCGGGGTGTCACTCTGCCACCTCTGCCGTGCCGGGTGTCCTTCCTCACTGCTCTGAGTCCCTCTAGAAAGAAAGCTGAATTTACACAATCTTTTTTTGAGTGTGGGAATTTTTCCTGCCCCATGGTCCAGTGTCAGCTTCTCTTTCCTTAATTGTCCTTGCATTTCTGAGCAATATATTTTCCATGGACTTGACATTTTGCAATTTCATTTAAACTTGATGTCATCTGAGGAATATAGATGGATAGGGTGAGATACATTGAAGGTGGTAAATCATTCGGTCTTCCAGCTAAGGAGGTGTTGGCAGAGTTAAGGACAGAAGCTGGGAGTTCTGGTGATGCTCTTTGTTTTTCAGTGGAATATGCTGGTTTTGGAATGGATGTATTCCCAACCAGTTACCTGGGAACAGTTTGGAAGTCTGTGGGTATTGTCAGGGTAGAACCAGACAGTTCCTCCATACTTCTATTCCCATTCTTGTAAGTGCTGGAAGGACATTTCTGTTCCGCTTTTCCTTTTCCTGTAAAAGAGGAAATTCGTATTGCAAACTTTGAATCACAGAATGGTTTGGGTGGGAAGGGACCTTAAAGCCCCCCCAGTGCCCCCCCTGCCCTGGGCAGGGACACCTCCCACCAGCCCAGGCTGCTCCAAGCCCCGTCCAACCTGGCCTTGAACCCCTCCAGGGATGGGGCAGCCACAGCTTCTCTGGGCAACCTGGGCCAGGGGCTCACCCCCCTCACAGCAAAGGATTTCTTCCCCACATCTCATCTCAATCTCCTCTCTTTCAGTTTAAAACTGTTCCCCTTCGTCCCACGGCTCCCCTCCCTGCTCCAGAGCCCCTCCCCAGCTTTCCTGGAGCCCCTTGAGGGTCTGGAAGTTAAATGTGATACTCAAAGATTTGCATAAACGGGCGTTTTAAACAGCCGCTCCTCAGAACGGAGGAGCTGACTGCAGTAAGAACAACCCCCGGGGGCCAGCCANTGGGTGCGGGTGTGGGTGCGGGGTGTGGGTGCAGGGTGCGGGTGCAGGGTGCTGCCCAGGGCAGCAGGGTCCCACCTCCCCCCGGTGCGCGGCGGCGCTGGGGGGAGCGCGGTTGGTAAACCCGCCCTAAAGCCCAAGGGTTAGAAGCTGTCGGCCTTTTCTCTCTTCCCATGGACACACGCGTTTATCTTTGCGCTGGTGACAAGGGATGCTCCAGCCTTCGCTCGGCGGCACTGCCATGGCACACACCTTCCGACGGTCTCTGCATGGTTTCTGTGCGGTGCCACCTCCCCGTCCCCGCTGCCACGTCCCACCCGTGCTCAAGAGGCACAGAGCAGCCGGTTAGTTAGTTCAGAAACAGGACTTGCCCCATGCTCCTAATGATCTAAAGCAGCTGATGAGCAATTGCAGTCATAACGATGAGTTTGGTGCAGGTAGAGAATCTGCAGTTTTAGTTCTGAAGGGTTTTTTTCCTCTTTGTTTTGCTCTCTGACCTGAAATTTGAGGAAAGGTACACTCTCGCTGTTGTTTTTTCTGGGGGATACCAGCAATTGTTGCTGCCTGTTTGGAAACAATGCTCAGAACAATAATAATAACAACAGTTACAATAACAAACTGTTGGTCTGTTGTTATTATTATTAAAAATACCGGCGACTGCAGCAGTGTAGCTGGTAAAACCACAATGTATGTACGTCGGGCCTAAAATAATCTTTCGGCTTTTCAGTTTGCCACTTAAATGCACAAAACTTCTCCCACCTCTTCAAATCCAGGAGACACTCTGCCTTCTGACCCGCATGCCTCTCCTCTTTCTACATCCCACTAAACAGCTGTGGTTTCTGTCCAGGCAGGGACCCATTTCGGGTTTGGATGAAGAGATTTCCACCCATTTGTGCAGGCGCTGGTGCTGGTGGGGTGTGCTGGTTCTGTGGGTGGGATGCGCTGGGGCAGAGCCCCACCGTTTGCCTGGGGGATTCTCTGCCTGAATATCAGCCCCGGGGGAGAAATGATGGAGTGCAGAGGGAGACGAGGGGGGTGCAAGGGGGGATCGGGCCGTGGTGAGCCGCAGGTGCTGGGGTGCTGCGGGGCTGCCGCTGGTGACCGGGGACCCAGCCCCGGGACGTCTCCCCATTTTCCAGAATGATCTGAGGCTGCGTGACTGACTTGGGTTCCTGGGAGCTCCGGGAGACGCGCTCCCAGAGTGGGCTGGGGGCATCCCCTAGGAAGGGAAGTGCTTTCTGCGGAGGGTTTAGAAAGGAGCTCGATTGCCTGCTCATAGAAATGTAAAGCCTTTCACTTTGCAATTCTCCTTTCTTGTACTTGCCCACTAAGGCAGTAAAACCATATACTTCTCCTGCCTACAGTCCCATTTGTTTTCCTTTTCTCCTCTGAAGGCGACCTCTCTAAGGAGCCCTTAACCTCCCCCCTGCCTCCTCCTCTGTCACACAGAGCTGCTCCCACTCTTTGTCACCCATCAAGCACGATGCAAGGAAACGCTTCTCGCAAGCCGTTCAATAGAGTGGGATGGCAAATTAGGAGGCCAAGCAAATAAAAATATAAATAAACAAATAAAACTGGGAATTTCATAGAAGGGTTTATGTTGCACAAAAACCTATTGAACTAGTAAGAAGCAGGAAAATGCTTAATTTTATGTGCACCAAGTGAATACCTTCACCAGAATTACTAACACCACAGTCCTGGTGTGTTGAACAGTAGGGAACAGAGGAATTGCCCACATCTGTTATTAAACCCTTATCACAAGACTTCTCGGAAGTCAGGAAGATGTTTATTATAATTTCTTGCAGTTCCTTCCGTAGCTTCTCTAAATAATGTGTTGTTTTTTTTTTTTTTTTTCTGTGAAGTATCTGTATACATTGAGTGAGGGATCAGAGTTTTGGGGGAAGTATGTGCTGTGTTTGCCTGGAACCCCTTCCCTCGCCGCAGTGGCTGGAGGTGGTAAGGTCCGCAGCACTGAGGCTGCTGAGGTGCGTTAATCTGAGATTATACCATTTCTTCGCTACACTGGCAAACCAGCGTGGGTTTGGGGCTCGGGGCTGCTCCTGCCAACCCACACGGGCTCAGGGACATGGGTGCTGCCAAAGGGAGATGCTGCCCAGGGCACCTCCGTGGATAAAATTGAACCGCCGCCAGGGCTCTGGTCTTTCCTTGTGCACTATTTGTTGCTTGGAGTCAAATCCAGTCTAGTATTTCAGCTGGGCCGTGGCCAGCTGGGTTATGTGGAGGCAGCTCTTGGTTTAGTCGCCTTCAGCGCCGAGATGCGCTCGGTTTTGTTACCGCAGCCCTGACTTTGTTCGTGCCACAAAGGGGCCGATGTCTCAAACTGCATGGACACAACAGAGCCCCGATTGTCATGAAAATGGGCAAAGCCTCGCTGGAGCCCCAGGAATTATGGAAGGGTGTCTGTGGGCGGGAGGGCGAGGAAGGGCTGGCCCTGCTCTGCCCAAATTTGGGTTTTGTTGTCAAAGTTTTTAGGGATCAGCTGGGGCAAGTGACAGTGTCTGCAGACAGCATCCTGAAGGACTGTCCCTGGCCTGGCCTGGCAGTGTCTGACCCGTGTCGGCTCTGGCTCGTGACTCTAGTTAGGCTCTGAAAAAGCCAGTCTTTTGGGAATTCCTTCTCTCTGGAATGGGGGTCTCAGCGCCTGGCAGTGCCCGCTCTGCTCTGCCTGCAGCCGCTTCCCGCAGGCAGCCCGGGAGAGGCACCCACGCTCCCAAAGCAAACAGGGAAAATGTTCTTGAGAAAAAGGACCTAGAAGAAGGACTAGATGGCCTTCGAAGGTCCCTTCCAACCGAAACTGTCCCATGCTTCTGTGAAAAAGCTCTCAAAGCACTCCTGCGTTTGTACAGGATGCCTTTTAAAGTGTTCCACAACTCTCATGCACACTTTCCCTTTCTCCTGCCACATTTATAACCTGTCATCTCCCGCTGGCTGGTTTGCTGCCACCACACTTCACTGTCGACAAATCGCAGCAAAACTCAGTGTTTTTCCCGTCCTTTCTTGCAGACATGTGACCCTGTTGGCAGCGGAATGAACCGATGCTCCGCACACCCTGGAGGTCTCCCTGTGCCTCCTCCCGCTTCCCGTGCCTGTCCCTCATGGCCACAGGACAATAAATCTGTTGCAGGCAGTGGTATCACTTGTCCAGTTTTTGGCAATGGTTTTGCCTTTTACTGTTACGAACTGGTGTGATTCTAAAACGTCAGCTCTCGGGTACAATTGCGCCAGCTTTTTCTGTTTGGGGTGGGCATTGGCCCATTCAGGCTAAAATAAGAACCAGCCACTTTGTTTTTCCTTGTACCAGAGCTGCTTTGAGGCTGTTTGGTTCAGACAGCGGAGTCACTCTCTCGTCTCTTTGCCTGCCCTCTGCCCGTTCCCAGTTTGGCTGCTCATTTTACAGAACAGTTCCAGATCCCTGCAATTATTTTCTTGCCCTTAAGGATTTGTGATGGACAAACCGTGACATGTATTTAATGTGAGCAGGTATGGAGTAATTTGGAAGATTTGGGTTGTTTGGCCAATTATCCTTTCCCCAGCCAGCTTTCATCTATACTTGCAGTTGTTTCCGAATCAGCAGGTTTTTTGGCGTATCTCTGCTGTGAGTCCCAGCAGCGGTTGTGTGAGCAACTTTGTGTTGGCCTGTTACCCCGAGATTAAGTTGCTTTATTTCAGGTCGCTGTGTCCTCATCACAGCGCGGTGTTACAAAATAAGCACTCTGCATTCTGGTCACACTTCTCCGAGGGGTGCCGGGAGCGAGCGGAGCGCTCGCATGGGATGAAGAATGCGGAGATTTGGGAGCAGGCACAATTGCAAGCAGCTGTGTCAATAGTGCAGCCGGGGGATGGCTTACCTTGGCCGTGCGCGAACGGCCCCTCGCACAGCCCTGCTTTGGTAACCTCCGGGGTGAAAAAAGAGAGGTCAATCCGAAGAGCATGTCAAGGAGCGACACAGCATCTTTCCAGATTTACAGCACAAGCAAACCGGAGACCTGGCCCGGTGCAGGGCTGGTTTGCCACAGCTCACTCCTGCACGGTGCACCTGCTCCCGCAGGAACACTGGGCTGAAAACAGGATTGTGAAGGACAGAATCACTGAAGGGTTGGGATGGCAGGGAGCTGTGAGACCGCCCGGCCAGGGCCCCCTGCCCACACAGGGACAGCTGGAGCAGGGTGCCCGGGAGGACACTGCGGAGCTCTGCTCTTGCCTGCCCACGGGGTTGTTTGCACTGCTGGGTGTCACCAGAAAGCAATAAAATTTCAGGCTTGGGATGGAGTGAAATACGACCTCTTTTGTTGCCTCTGTGCCTTGTTTATTTTAAGTCAGGCATTTCTCAGAGCACGGTTGAGCCCCACGGTCCTCAGGGCGAGGAACAGAAGCAGACTCTGAATTCAGAGCGGAGTCGGTGTTGACATCTGGAGAACAGGCTGAACTGGGCAGAAACGTCTTTGGCCGTTCCCTTAAATGCCTCGGTGTGGTGAGCGTTGGTTTGGGCTTGGTCAAACCCAGCTGACAACTGAGACGGGTTATCGGGCACCCCATGTTTGCAGCACTAAGAACACACAAACTCTGCAATATCCAAGGCTGAGTTCATCCCAGGACGGGGAGGAAGGAGCAGAAGAGCTTCCTGAAAACATTCCCGGCTGCAGAGAAACACGTGGCTGTATCTGAGGAGGAGCTCACTGTTACTGGTGCTGCCGTGGTGGTACCTGTTTTGAGGTGGGCAGCTAAACCACCCACGGAGTTATTGTTAGGAGAGTTTGCAGAGCCACCAAGCGTAGAGTCAGAGATGATCCGCCTCAAGGAGGATGAGCAGCATGGGGTTTTTTTCTTAGGAGAGAGAGAAATTGGGAAAAGATGAAACACCCAATGTCTCATGTAGGGTTTTTCATTATAGAGCAGGTTTTCTTGTTGGAGCTACAGCCGGTGTGATTTTAACTCCTTTCTAGCAGTAGCGCTGCTGAAACTACTTCCGTCAGGAAAGTGAACGCCAGCGGACGGGCAAGGCGGCGCAGATCACACTGTGAAGTTCCGATCATTTGACTGACCTTTGCTCTTGTCCATCACCAGCTGCCTGTGCATGTGCCCCCCTCTGCCCCCCGTTCATTGTCTCTTGGCTCCGCTGTCCTTAGGCCACCGCTTGGTTCAGGCCACCCGAACTGGGCTGCACGGCTCCCTCGCCCCATCAGCATCGACCGCACCGCTGCTCCCATGGGACGTGCCCCGCTGGCGAGGAAGGCAAAGTGAGCATCCAGTTTCCAGCGTCCCATCCCCGTGGGCCCCGCACAGACCCTGGCGAGGAGGGCTCTGGTCCCCTGCCCCACAGCGACCACCACGGCAGCGCCCGAGTTCCCAGTCCCGCGGGAGCTGGGAGTCCCAGTCTGTGCCCCCGGTGGGCTGTGCCGTGAGCTGTGCTGTGGGCCGTGCTGTGGGCCGTGCCGTGGGCTGTACTGTGGGCTGTACCGTGGGCCGTGCCGCGGGCCGTGCCGTGGGCTGTGCCGTG
>VXBO01009025.1:600708-638112 GCA_013400135.1 Rhinoptilus africanus
CCCCCCCCGCGGCCCCCGTCGCCCCGCGCTGCCCCGGTGCCCAGCCGTGCGGCGGGACCCGCCCCCCCCGCCTGCGTTTCAGAGGCGATTACAGCCGTGAGCACAGGCGAGGTTTGGGCCAACGGCTGTTACCGGGGTGAGGAAATAACTCTCCCCCCCGGGATCCCCGCTGCNTTCCCCGCTCTCTCCCGCTCGGCGGCGGGGCTGGGCGGCTCAGCCTTCAGCCGCCGGCGGGATCATGCAATTTAAAGAAAGAAAAAGGGCATTAGTTTGTTTTGGGGCTTAATTTGTTTATATTTTAAACTTCCTAATCCCTTTGGCCATCTGGAAGAGCTTTTTTTAGTATTGTTAATTATCGATAGTATCGGGGTCATGCAGGCACTTGATAACGCGGCCCCATCTCCCCCGGGGCTCCCGCGAGTTCACAGGCGTTTTACGGCTCCCCCCGCCCCCCGCGGCCGCAGGCGGGGGCAGAGCCCCCCCTGGGCCAGCAGAGCCCCCCCTGGGCCAGCACATCCCCTGTTTGGCTAGCGCACATTTTGAAAAGTCATTATTTTCAGTTGTGCCTGGGCCCTGCCTCCGCACGGGCGGGGGCTGCTGGGGGTGGCGGGGCTTTAATCTTACGTTTCCTGGATTCTGCATCATTCTGGGCCGTTGCGTCTGGAGGCCGCTGCCATAGGTCCAAGAGAACTGTTTTTAGGGAGGCGAGTCAGCTTTTAATCTTCCTGCTTTGTAATGTACCGTTTTTTTAAAAAACAGAGCCTAAACCAGGTCTGAATTGGGAGCGTATGGCCATGCTGGAGCGAGGGCAGGGGACCGTGCAGAAACCTTTATTTTTCTTAAATTGGATTAGGGAAAGTTGATCGCTTGGGAGAGCGCCTGTTGGCGGGGAGCGGGTCTGCGGGCCGGGCGAGGCGGCCGGTGGCGGGGACCCCCGTGTCCCCCCGTGCCCCCCCAGCAGCTGCCAGAGCTGCTGGGCTCCCGGGGGCACATTTTGGCGCAGTGGCTTTTGTTCCAAACTCTTTGTGCAACAACTGGCTGGAGGGAAAGATCAGGCCCTGTCCCCGGCCCCCCTGTGCCGCACAATGGAGCGGGGCCAGGGGCTGGCGGCGCCCCTCGTCCCCAGGCTGGGTCCCGCGGGATGTGGGTGCTGGGAGGCTCCCGGCCCCTCCGGGAGAAGTTGAATTTCCCAGATGAGTTTTTGGCGTGCAAATGGTGATGGGTCCCAGCCCGCCGGGGAGGTGATGGGTTTCATCAGCTGTACGCTCTTGATTTAAACCTACACGAAAAAGAGCAACTGATGATTTCTGTGTTGTGGGTTTGGTTTTTTTAACGGGGGTTTTCTTTTCACTGAACTCTTCTTTGGCAGACACAAAACCAGTGTGGGATAAGACTGTGAGTTTTGGATGTAATTCCCGGAGAGAGAGAGCAAAGCTGAGATGTGCTGGCCATTTCTCTGTCGCAGCGTTTCTCTTTTCCTTTCAACGCCCGGTCGGTGTTTTCAGAGCGCAGCCGCGCTCGCTGGGGCTCTGCAAGAACATCTCTTTACAGTGCAGAGAATAAGGTTGCAGCAGCCTCTTTTTCTCCTCCTTTTTTTTTTTCTTTTTTTGTTTTTAAAGGACTTGAGGAGGCTTGTCCATTTAAATTAACCTTTATCCCAGCTGGACACACAAATGTTTTTGTTTTAGTTCACAGAGGGTTAATTCTATTCAGGCCCTGGCCGTGGCCAGCCTGATCCGGGCAGCACAATCTGCTCTTTGAGCCCGGGCGGGACGCGCTGCCTTCTCCCCCCATCCAGCGTAGGGCTGGGACCCCCATGGCAGGGAGGGGGGCACCCTGGCCCATTGTGCGCCTGGCCACGGGCTCGGCCGCCCAGCTCGCCACTGGCCTGGGGAGGGGCCCCCCAATGGAAAATTTAATCCCTGTGTTCATCGATTATAAGTTGAAGAAAAGCCCCTTAAGCGAAGGCGGCTGGTTTTGGGGGGTGGGCTCGCTCAGACGAGGTGGCGCGGGGGGAGTCACCCCAGTTCTCTGCTGGATTTAACAAGGTGGTTTCTTGGAACTAAACATTGACAATGAAAAAAATCGTTAGGAAAGATAAGGGGGGGGGGAAGAAGCCTTTAAGAGGTTTGTTTGTGTTTGAGGCATCATCAGAGGCGAGAGGCAGCGGGATTTGGTTAGGATTTAAGTAACACATGTGTGAGATCTCCCCCTCCCCAAACAGCTGGTATTCAGCAGCTTGAGATTTAAACCCCGCTAAAGGCTGCTGCAGGGTGTGTGTGACAGGGCGAGTCAATCACGAAGCAAATAAATGATGCACAGTTGAAAAGATGTTAAATACATTAATGAATTGCGGTGCTGAGTGTCATCTGTAGTCTTTTTTATTTTTCAGCTGCAAAAGATTTTTCTTAGCTGTAAATCCCGTTCCGTTGTATAAATGGGAAGTTCTGCAAACTGCAGCTTTCTTCGTCCTCCCTCTTGCTTTCCAGCAGGACGGAATCCCAGCACCGAGGGTTTGTGCCTTCACTTCTGCCCTCGCTCTAGGAAATAAAGCCTTTGTTCCTGCTCCGTTATAAAGCACCGAGGCTGGAAGTAGCACGAGCTGGCTGCGTGGACACCCAGGCTTGTTTCCAAGGTTAACCTCTCGCAGGGTGCTGTAGGCGCAGCTGCCGGGGGGGTGCGATCCTTCTCGCAGCCGAGGGAGCTGCCGGGACGAAGCCAGCGCCTGGTGCCCCCCCGGCTGCGCGGGGCGGGCGCCCGCGGGAGTGACACGGAGCGGTGACCGAGGCTCGCTGCGGGACGGGTGGGTGTCCCCATACTTTCATTTACTTGCTGTGTATTTGATACGCTCATTCACGCGCTTCAGTGTTTTCTGTACACGTCTTTGCCGTGTGCTTCAGCAGGTTTGAAGGAATTTCCTTTTGGAAATTTGTAAGAATTTTCTTTTTAAAATTATCAAGACTGTTTTCGCTGAGGGGAAGAATAAGTATTTTAAAAATTAAGTGTATTGTTTCTACCGTTTGCCTGATAAAACATAGACGAGTAGAGATTTCTTCTCTTCCTTACGCCGTCTTCTGCGACTCTTGTGTAACATCGTCATATTCTTGGAGAATTTACATTGTATTAAAATGTGGTATGAAACCTACCATGACCTTTGAAAACAATACGTCCTTTAATGTGGCTTCGGGGAGGGGTTAGCCAGGGAGTAGCCATAAAAATCTTCAGGGTTCAAGATGAGGTTGAGATTTTTGTGAGTGCTTTTGTCGTAGCAGCAACTGTTTGATTTAGTGGCCCCTGCTACAATGGGCTGTGAGAACAAAGCCAGAATATCCCGTGTATGAGTCCGTTAAATTTAAGACCCATCAGGAAAATTGAGGAGGGGGGGAGGAGCTTCCTTAGGTCTCTCTCTGAAATAAAACATGTGCAAGGTATTTGAAAAAACTTCTTATAAATTGCTTTGTTTCCTAATCTGCATTGTCTTGTATGGCTTTTGAAATCGGAGGGATCAGCGAGACGGGAGTAACGGAGCCAGAGCTGCTGCTTTGACGTTATTATGCTTACTATGTGCTTCCATATTCTAGTGAAATTTCAAGGTTAAGGGGTTCAGAGCACCCCCAGTCCAAAACTGCTTTAAATTTGCTTGTGCTTTGCCATTTCTGTAAAGTTCGCTGCTATTCCGCCCCGGCTGTCCCAGCGTTCGCCTACACAAGGCACTTGCATTAAGTAGGGTGAAAAATAGCAAAGGTCAGGAGCCGATGAAGCCCTGGGCCGCAGCGGGAGCGTCCCGGGCCTGTGCATGGCTCCTGCAGGGTTTTTTTAAAACCTCTCAAACCCTAAGACTTTCTGCAGGTAGTTATTTTTCATCTCCCAGTTTTGTTTGAGCAGCAGTTTGCAGGGTGTAGGGGCACCTCTCTGGTCCCTGGAGGTCTCTGCCTTTGTTCCCGGTGTGTGCCGCTCTTCTACTGTGAATTCTGATCTGGAAGCACACCCGATTAACAGTTTGTGCAGGGAGGCATGTGCAGTTATTGTGGAGCTGGGACCATTCACGCCGCCTCGCCGTCACCCTGCTCCGGTGGAGGTGAGGAAGGATTCTGATCCCTCCTCCCTTTCATCATCCCAGCTCCCCGTCTTTGCCGGGCCATGGCCCTCCCTATTCTTCCCACAACAAAAAAAGCTGTGCCTAGAAATGAGTCCTCGCTTCCAGCGGGGGCGGTGGGAGTGCAGGGGTGGGTGGGGAGGGAGCCCTGGCATTCCCGGGGGATGCTGCAGGTCGGGGGGATGATGCTGTGGGATGGGGTGATGCTGCCGCGACCCACCGCCCCCCCTCTGCCTGGTGCCATGTCTATAATCCGGTCCTTTTCCAGCTCCCTGGTTCCACCCTGGCGGTGAGCGCTGACCTGGGGATCCCCCAGCGCCCGGGATTTATGGCACCGCTGGTGGGAGTGGGGGGGCCGGGGGGGGTTGAGGCTGATCTGAGCCCTGCAGATAGAGGACTCCTCTGTCCCAGGCTAATCCCCGGCCCCTCCCGGCCTTATCAGATGGCTGACGGTGGAGATTATGCAACTGGTGACTACAAAGTCATGTTTGGCTGCCTCCCGTCGGCGAGATGCCCAGATACCCCCGCGATAGCCCCGTCCTGAGGGGTACCAGCATTCCTGTGGGGCTGCGCTGAGCGCATACCAGAGGTGGTCTGTCCTGTAAAACTGGGGATGTTTTGGTGCTGTGATGACACCATGAATGTTTCTTTAGTTAAAGTTTGCATTTCCTTCATTCATCCCTTTATTTTAAGGTTTTAGAAGAGTTGCAGTGAAATTTGCACAGCATGCAGATTTGTGCTTTTCTGCATTAGCAAACCTTTTAAAGATTAATACAGATTGGTTATGGTTTCTACTGGGTTTAAACCGTGGAGAAAGCTGCTTGTGAATAACAACACCTGGTTTAGATTTTTACTTGGCTTGTGTAACTGAAAACTAGTTTAATTTCTGATCCTAATCTGTTTGACTCCTTTATTTCTAGCGCGTTCACATGCTCTCCAGTAGTACGAGGCTACACACTGGTTTGTCAGGTTGCTTGGGCTTTATGGAGATTGGAGGGGACTTCACTGTGACCTCTACCTCCCGCCGCTCCAAAAATCCTGTAGATAAGAACACCTTTGTCTCAGAAAACTCCCTGGGCAAATCTAAGTGACGAAAACCAGGCTCATGTTTTGTTGCTGGAGTGAGTTAGAACCAGCTCATCGTCCCCAGATGGGCCTTCCGGAGGTTGGGTCTTTCCAAGATCTGTATCATTTCCCTGGATGATCCAAAATGGGAAGAGGGAGTGGTGCACTTCTGTGTCCCTGTCTAGTCTTGACTCTTCGGTGACTCGTGGCAGTGCGTGGCACGCCGTGAGTGAGAGACCCTCGCGGTGCAGAGCAGGGAGCCCTGGATGGGGCGGGGGGGGGGGTTGGGGGGGGCACACCAGGCTGGGTGCTGGCTGGTGTCGTTGGGGTCTGCCCAGCCCCAGCACCCTCCTCTCCTGCCCCACTCCATGTGCCAGCCCCTGCCTGTGCCCGGCTGCTTCCTCCCGACCCCCTCGGGCTGGGATGTCTTTTTTGGAGTAATTGTGTCAGATAGTTTCTCTGTTCTGAATTTGTGCCCTTCTTTTCCTCCTTGGTTTTCAAGGATTTTTTTATTCTTTCTTTAGACTTTTTCCTCGGTTTTCTGACCAGGTCTGTCTGTCTCTCCCTTACCGAACTGCTCTCTCCCTGCCTCTCATGATACACCTTCTCGACCACTTTCCTTTTATCACGTCCGACACGGTGTGACCCTCTGCTGCCCAGGCCGAGCATCGCTGTGATTCCCTCCTCGCCTGGACAGTTGCCGTTGTGTCCTCTCGGGTGCCGTCTGGAGGGAGCCTGTGTCCCTGCTGGGGTGTGAGGGTGCCACATGGGTCACTTTCTTCTGCCCTGTCACCTGGACGCACCTAAAGGAGCACTGGCCATAGAGTGCCTTCGCGCTGCAGCTCGTGGACATCTTGGCTCTCTGCTAAGGGCAGCACAAAGTTGGATGGAGGCTGCCGGGGAGAGCCAGGCTCTCGTTCCAGAGGTCCTGTCCCGGCAATGGGAGAGATGGATCCTCCCGTTGCAGCCATCCACCGCTGCCCTCCTGCGATGGACCCGCAGCAGCCCAGCAGCTGGACGCCTTTCCGGCAAACCTTACAGAAACTCCAGGGTTTTCCTCCCGCCTGCCCGTGGTGGGTGCTGGCACCACCCGGCACCAAACGCAATGTTCAGAGAAAAACCTGTATATTGAGAACAAACTGCTTGTGCCACACTGGTGAGAACACATCATCCAGCTCCGTGCTCTCATCTCTATCCTTTGTTAAGGGAATACATAAGGTGGTGCCAGGGAAGCTGCCTGGGGCCTCGTTTGGCCCCGGCGGTGGGTTTGACCTCCTGCCTGTGGAGGGAGGAGACCCTGTTTGATGGCAGAGGCAGGGACTGCAGCGGCGTGGCCTCTTACAGCCATAACACGGGCTCCTCGTGATCAGAACGGTGTTTTTGCTTCCCAAACCAATTCCATTTCTGATAAATTGTGTGACTAAAGGCATTTCTAAGAGGCTGGTTTTTAAGCAAACTTGTGTTTTATTTTTCTTTTTGCCACCATTGAGAGTTTCTGGACTTGATATGAGTATGTTGAGTTGAAATTACTTCATTGCCGGTTGTGGAGCTGGATTTGTGGCAGGCTGTGAAGCTCCGGAGCGGCACACCATGCTCTGCTGGCCCAGTGAAGGCAGTGAGGAGCCCTGTGCCGGACGTGTGCCACGTCCATCCATGCAGGCCACAGGGTGCCGAGACTTTCCCAGTCCCCTCGAGAGAGTTCCTGGTCGCGCGGTGAAGCCGTTGCATTGACCACAAGGCTTTTCTCTTTTGCAGATGAGCGGGTGGATCAGCGAACCTGCCTGATCTGCGGGGACAGAGCGACGGGGCTGCACTATGGGATCATCTCCTGCGAGGGCTGCAAGGGGTTCTTCAAAAGGAGCATCTGCAACAAGCGGGTTTACAGATGCAGCCGAGACAAGAACTGCGTCATGTCACGCAAACAGCGCAACAGATGCCAGTACTGCCGGCTGCTCAAATGCCTCCAGATGGGCATGAACCGGAAAGGTAAGGAGAAATGGACTTTTTACTGGTGGGGGAGCAGACTGGGGCCAGTGTCAGCAGCGTGTGCTACCCTTCCTCAGCTGCCAGCTTGTACTGCAGTGCTGCCTCCCAAGTTCTTGATGAGAAAAAGTGAAACTTCAGCAAATGGATAAAAAAATTCTTCCTCAACTACTTCGTTAGTGTATTGGAGGAAAAATCTACGTGAATTGAAAGCACGTATAAATATTTGGAGAACTGATCATTATGATTCCTATTTTCAGGGAAGGTAACAGTTTGTTACTGTCCTTTTTATCCTGAGCGAGGCGGTCACTATTTCTGTGCTTCAATTTATTGATGTGGCAAAATTGCATGCATTTAAGTAGGCTTTTAAAGTCCCAGGAGCTCCCAGTCGGACTTTACCTGTTCATTGTCTTGGGAGCTTAGACCCGCAGTTGCCACCAGCGATAAGGTGTGAGGGTCTTCCCTTAGCGCCCGGCTCCAGGTGATGGTGTCGTCTCCCGGCAGCGCCGTGCGGAGCTGGGGAACGCCGGAGGTGGTTTTGCCAGGTACCAGGTCACTGAGGAGAGAAGTGAGACCTGGGTTAGGGACAGACACCCCCTGTTCCCCACAGGTGCAGGGGTGATGAAATGCTGCACTATCATCTTCAGGATGGAAAGTTGCAAGTAGCTCAGAAATTAATAATAAAAAACCAGACTGTGATTTATTCCAGTGTCATATCCCTACTCTTCACTCCAGTCTTTTGACTTTTTGATCTCTGGAAATGTTGTTGTCCATTGAAAGCAGAGATTGCTGGGTTCGGCGGCAGCAGGAGTCTGTGCAGCAGTGGGTGCTGCTGTAGCTCTGGGGCTGCTCAGGCTCCCCCCAGGCGTGCAGGGATGGTGGGGGGCACATGAGCCAAAGCGTCATCTCATGGATTTTAGATGCAGCTATTGATGCCTTTAGTGTCATCGCTCATATGAAAGCCGCCTGTCCAAGGCACTAAAACTTCCATAAATTTACAGCAAATCCACCAGGATCTTCCTTAGAAACCTTATCCCGGGGCTGAGAGGGGAAGCTCTGCCTGCTGACCCGCTTTGATTACAAATCCTCCGTGGGACCTGATGTGGTGGGGGAGGCAGGCTGGTTCCCGGTGATGGTTAACCCGAAGGGTGTTGTTCTGGATGACCAGGAGCGCTGCCGGGGTTCGTTTATTCTTTCCAGTGTCTGCAGCGGGGCAGCACGGCGCTGCCACGGGGGCTCGCCCAGCTGGGGCAGCCTCCTGAAAGGAGGGTGTGGAGATGGGGCTCGGTCTCTTCTCCCAGGGAACCGGCGATAGGACAAGAGGAAACATCCTCAAGTTGCGTCAGGGGAGGTTTAGATGGGAAATTAGGAAAAATTTCTGCGCTGAAAAGGGTTATCAAGCACTGGAAGAGGCTGCCCCGNTCGCGGTTCGTACACCCCGGGGGGAAGGCGCAGGGCTCGGCATCGGGAGGGAAACCAGCCTCGAGGAGACGCCGAGTGTCGCGCAGGCGGTGCCAGCGCAGCTCCTCTGGAGAGGGGGAGCGTGTGCCAACCGCCCCGCTCTCTGGGAGCCTCTTTTGATGAAGCGGCAACAGGAACATCGGTGCGTTTGTTGCCGGTGCTGGCTGGGTCCCGCACCCAAACCCCGCTTAAGCGAAGCATCTCGAGCGTGCCGCGATGCGGGAGGCCCGGGCCCGGTGCTGGTCCACGCTGGCGCCGCTGCCTGCAGCGGAACGAGGGTCTGTCTGTGGTCCCCGAGCCCGGTGCCGCAGCCGACGGAGGTATCGCCAGGCACCTCCACGCTGTGGGGGTTTTGCTTCTGCCAAAGCCAGGAATGGTTGTAAGAGTTTGCAAAAATGAACAACATCAGTTTGTGTGCCATAAATCTGGCTGGGGGATGCTGTGCCCGTGGGATCCGGCAGCCTGGGCAGCGGGAGCCACTGGCCAGCAGAACCACTGGGCACCAGTAACTGCTTCAAGAGTAATGGGGCTCCTTTAACCTCCAGATGCTGAAAAATACCAGCATCTTAAAAATAACATGCCTGAGCTTGGCTGAAGCCTTGGATAGAGCTGTGGTTTGAATGGCGCCCGCTGCTCCTACGCCCCTGCTCAGACGAACCGCAGACTGATCTCGGCGTGGAGGTGAAAGGTTTTACTGAGTTTGGGCCCAAAGCGCGGGAGTTTGGGCAAAGCACTGCCTGCAGCAGTGTGGGGCCATCCCTGCCGCTCTGAAGGCAGCGCCTCAAACCAGCGCAGCCGGGAGGGCGGCTCCACGGGCAACAGGAGCTCGGGAGTAAAGGGAATAAAGACCGGCCTGGTGACAGCCAACATCATCTCCGTGGTTAAGAAGAACTGTAAACTCTGCAGATATAGGTTTTCCAAGGGATTCTGTAAAACAATGTGGACATAGAAAAGGAAGATGTAAGCGAATGTCTGCTCCAATACGCTTTGAAATCAAAAGACAAAGACAATTTATGCCTGTGGCTTGAAATGGGAAAGCTGAGAAGCTATCTGAATCACAATTAGCAATAAAATGTCTTGGAAAACCAGAGAAATTCCCTACAAATTGGAAAACAGTTGCTGTAGTTCCATTAGGTTTAAAAAAAGAAAAAAGTGGGGTCACAGAGAGCTAATCGTGGTGGCTTAGTTTTACATCAGTCTCATTTTTTTAATGAGGAGCTAATATTTTTTTGGAAAGAGCTTTCATATAAACTAAACAGCCTTGTTTGTTAAAATGAGTTTATCTTGCTGTATCTTAAAAGATTTGCGTGATGTAAAAGATAACATTAATAGTGGTTTTATATCCCGTGTCCGAGGCTTCTCCAGTGCTTAAATGAACGCTCGCTGGCATTTGAAATAAGAATACTTACTGCGCTGTGGAGGTGGCAGCCTTTGCAGTAGGAGGATTAAAGCTGCATTGCTGACCTTGTAACGCGGGGTGAGGTGCCACGGGCATGGCTGTGCTGCTGGTCACGGCTGGAGAGCTCTAAAGGGTCAGGACAGTTTTGGGGGGTGATTTGCGTGGCTTGACTCGCTGGTAACGACTCGGGGAAATGCAGGTTGTGTCCCAGCATGTGCCCGGCTCTGCCGTGCCGCCAGTGCCGTGGGAGATGCCCGCGCTGCCAGCGCAGCACCGAGGCGGATGGGGGTGACTGGAGCTGAGGGTACCCGAGCTCAAGCAGCAGCACGGCTCTTCTGCTACACGCTTTTTTTTCCTTAAATTAGTGTGATTTTCTGTTTCTGGAGGGCGGGCAGCAGCCCGGTGTGCGGCGCAGGGTGAGGCCGGCTGGCAGCAGCAAGGTCACGGCGCAGCTGGGGAGAGCCCGCTGCCAAGTCTGGCCAGGTCCCGGTGGGAAAGAGATTGGGATATGATAAACGGCGGGACCCAGGCCGGGAGGGGAGGCGTGCGAGGAGTGAGGCTGCTCCTCCAACCTGCCGGCATCCGCAGGGCTGCCCGGCCAGGAAGGGGAAAAGCTACGGGAAGAGCAAAGTGCAGAAGCAGCTCCAGGTTAATCCCCTTAATTGGACTTCACTGAAGCTCCCTGGAAATTGGTTAAAGAGCCTTAAAAATGCAGCTGTCGTTTTGAGAAACTAGGCTGCCCTTCTGAGACAGAACGGCACGCTGGGTCTAGTAACTCGAATGTTAGACTCTGCCTACAACCGGCTGGGTAAAACACCTCCCGCCATCTTCCGTGGCAGCTGTGGGAGACCCGGCCCGCGGAAGCGGCTGCGGTGTTGGAAGTCCCCGGTGAAGTGCTCTGTCTGCGGCTGTCGGCAGCGCGGGCTCCGGGGGGGTCTCTCCAGGGGTGTCGGGCTCGTGGTGGTTGGGGGCTGCCTGCAGCAGAGGTAGAAGTGCTATAGTGTTTGCCTTTCGTTTTCTAGCAGCTGTGGGTATTCATTTCTGGAGGGGAAGTGTGTTTGCTTTCTGTGTGCCATCTCAAATTGCTCTGGAGTTAACTATGATAAAGGATTGCTCTTCCTTCATTGCCTGTCACTGTGGGATCACATGAAGTAATACTGACCCCCCTGGGTGACGCCTGAGCCCCAGCGGTGTGTTTGTGCCCTTAGGGCTGAGGACGGTGGTGTGTGCTGCTCGCGCTCCCCAGTGCCCTGGGAAGCACCCGGGGTTTCTGTGCAAACTGCTTGGATGAACAAAATGAATCTTTAAAGATAGAAATATTTGTTTCAAAATAGTAGATACTTTATGTATTTCTGGAGTAGCGAACAGTAGTGTTCCTCACCAAGGTTTGGCTGTTCTCTTTCAGCAATCAGAGAGGATGGCATGCCGGGAGGCAGAAACAAAAGCATCGGACCTGTCCAGGTGAGCATGTCCGACCGTTTCTCCACGGATCCCCCCAGCCTTTCCTCTCACCCCAGGTGTGCTGGGCTCGCGCCGCGGCAGCAGCTCGTCGTGGGATGGCGACGGGGTTCATTTGACTGAGCCTTTCCCAGCCCTGCCTGTGCAGAAGTGCTGGTGTCACAGGGCTCTGACTCTCCACAAGTGTTAGAAATCCATCTACACGGGTATATTTGTCCGTAAAGCTGGTGCTTGTTTGTCCCTGAGGGGACTGGGTGCAGTCCCCAGGTGCCTGTGTGAGCGCAGGGCAGTCCCCGGCCCCCGCGGCACTGTCCTTTGGGAGCGGCACGAGGACACCCGTCCCTCCGCGGCACCCAGCGCATCTGGCGGCTGCCTGCGGCAGGCCCTGCCATCCTGCGAGCGGGGCACCCGGTAAACGTCTGGCTGATGGATGGCGCAGCTTCTCTGGGGCTGTCTTGTAAAGCGCGAGGTAATTCAGCACAGCAGCTTGTGCTGCACGCGTGAGAAACCGTGGCCATTTTCAGCTCACTTCCAGAAAAGAGGTCTTTTAAAAGTTTACTATTTATTTTAATAAAATAGAAATAACACTGAAGGCATTTTCCGTGGCTGTCTGTGCCAATGAAGAGACCGCTCGCCCCAGTCTGGGGAAGCCTGGCAGCCCGGTGCCCTGTTTGCTCAGCCAGGTGCCCCGTGGGGGTCGGAGGAAAAGGCAGGAGTTGGGGGTGCGGCCGTGCTGTGGCCGGTGTCAGGGAGCACCTCGCTCAAACGAGAGTGTCTCTTGGTAATGACAGAACACTTCCTGCTGTTTGCAAACATCTTATTTATAACAGCATTAGTTGCTGATTCTTAAAGCCTGTCTGTCAAGGAAAACCAAACATTTAATTTCTGTCCAGGTAGCAATTTTTCCTGCCTCTGAGCAGTGTAGCCGTAGCAAACCAGCAGCCTTTGCTGGCCAGCGCGGGCCCTTGCCCACCCGCGACCTGCGTGATGGGTCAGCGCTGGTCCGTGGGTCACGCCGTTGGCTCCCTCTGAGCTTCTCAGGGCTTTCGCGAGACTGGAATAAACTGTCCGGGCAATGTTTGCCGCTTCAAAATGATGTTCAGAGTTCAGTGCACTTTCTTGCAGCTCGTTAGCTCCGGGTCTTCCAATATTTTGTGTCAGTCTTGCTGAGGGACATGCACAGAATTAAAAAAAAACCCCAAAACTTTTATGTTGCATTTTCCCCGCTATAAATCCATCGTTTTTCCAGGAGCAAACCCAGCTCTTTCTTTAAACTTTATATTTAAGGGAACACCATTTTTCATTTCAGTCTATTTTAGCTGCGTATATACTATTCTATAATACCTGTTTTAAGTAATAGATGCTTGATTTCTGCTTTAGGTGCCACCTGGTTCTTATCCGGGGAAAAATAGCAAACAGTGATTCCCTGTAAACATTTTTCTGACTAATTTTGTATGTGTCGCCTTGCCTCTCTCAATTGCTTTGTCAAACCGGAGCCTGCTGCACCTTCCGTTTGCCTCTGCCTCTCCCGAGTTCTGAGTGATGTTCCCCATGGACCGGCCTCAGGGACTCCCAGGTTTTTCACTGTGTGACAGTGGCTGATGGCTCCTGGCTGCCTGTGTTTGACGTCATCTTCTCGTGTGTCCCTTCCCCTCTGCTGCGCTACCGTCACTTGAATTGTACTGCAGGCGCTGGAGGTCACCACGATTAGCTGCAAACAGAATTTTTCATGTGCGTTGTTCAGTGTAAAGGGAAGGTGTGGTACCTGCGGGAATGGCGAATTCTCCTGCCGTGGGGTGGTTTCGGCTCTGATGGATGTGGCCATACCGCCAAGGTGTCCATGGACCAAGGCTCTGCCTTGTTTCTGTTCTCAGATGAAGTAACGATAATGGTCCTGTATTTGACAGATATCAGAGGAAGAGATTGAGAGAATTATGTCTGGGCAAGAATTTGAGGGAGAGGCAAACATGTCATGGAGCAACAACGGAGACAGTGACCACAGTTCCCCTGGAAATGGAGTTTCTGAGAGCAACCAGCCTTCGCCTGTTTCTACTCCATCTTCAAGGTGGGAATGGCCCTTGGAGGAATTTTGTATTGCAGTGATCTTGTCTCTCTTTCCCTGCCTCGTACTTTGGGCCAATGTAGGAAAAATACACCATGGATGCATCTTTGCATAAACTGAGCATCCTGTGGAGTCTCGTGTTTACAGAAAGGCAGCCACTGGATTGAAATGAGTTGAACCGGGAGGTGAAATGCTCATGAGCAAATGAAAGAGGAGGCAATACTGAGTTAAAATTGTATTTAAAATACATCCCTTAGTTTGTATTGATAGCTCTTTCTGCAGATCCTGGGAACTTGATTACCTTTCCCTACTCATTCTGCATAAGCTCTTTTTCTGCACCGTGTTTGGATTTTTAAAAATAAATGACTCCATTTAGGCTACTAATTGGTGGTGTTACATGAACGTCAGTTCCTGTTAGTGCCAGCCTCCTGACGCAGCCTTTGGTGGCAAACACGGTGAGACTCAGGCTTGCATTCCATCTCCTTGCAGTTGCATCTTAAGCTGGGAGTTCTTTGTGTTCACTGGCTGGGTAAATAGTTTACAGTCCTGAATTATGGCCCTTTAAGGAAGCTGGGGTGGAAATGCTTTGTACAGTTGGGTTTCTGTTTCACTCTCCAAATGGCTGCTCGGCAGCAGCTTGCGCATCTCTGTTAGTGGAACGAGCGCTGAGCCAGGCTCGAGGTGAGGCGAGTGTAAGGCGTCTGGTCTGCACGCTCTCAGTTATTTCCAGTGTAGGGTTTAAATACAAAGGCGTTTTCCATACTGGTTTTTTCCCCCCTCCCTGTTTTTATTAACACTTCTGATATAGCTGGATGCAAAATTTTAATGAATCAGGTGTAATTTTGGGTGTATATTAAAAAGCTTTTCATTTTCCAGTAGGTCCGTGGAGCTGAACGGATTCACTGCACTCAGGGATCAGTATATCGGGACGCCAGTGTCCACGCACTATCAGTACCTCCCGCACCTTTTTAGCTATTCTGCTCACTCGGCTCTGATGCCCCCCCAGACGCGCAGCCTGGACCCACAGTCGCACAGTCTTATCAATCAGTTGGTGTCAGCAGAGGACCTGGAGCCGCTGGGCACGCCGATGCTCATTGAGGACGGGTGAGTGGTGCCAGAGGCTGCCTGGGGCCGTGTGTTCCTGGCTGTCCCTGGGATCCATCCATCCCTGCCTGCACCCACAGCTCCAGCTCACATGGCGGAGGCTGCTGATGGTGAGGGGGCAGCTGGGTGCCTGCCATCGTGTCCCCGTGACCACGGGAAGGGTCTCCCCTGGGAGAAGATGCAGCCATAGTGCAAGCAGCAAACCAGACCACGTCCGTGGGTGGCCTGTGCCCCTGTGCGGGATTGGGGTGTGACGGGTTTCAGCCCTGAGGCTGCATTAGCTGTACAAAAGGCATGGTGGCTGGAAAAATACAGATGGGTGGAAAAAAACTGGGTAGTCAGTCTGTCGGCAAGAGCTGCAGGGCTGCCCCGTGCCCAGCAGGCTGGGTGCTGGCCGGGTGGGTGAGCCTGGGGGTCACAGCTCCCAATGCCAGGTGACAGGGTGGGCACTTGGACGTGAATTCCTGTGGCGTTTGCCTTGCTTTTCAAGTGCCTCGTCAGATGATGTCATTCAATGTTGTTAATTGTTTTTATGCCTTCATATTAACTGTGCCTGCAGGTATAAAGTGACTCAGGCAGAGCTGTTTGCGTTGTTGTGTCGTCTGGCGGATGAATTGCTTTTCAGGCAGATTGCTTGGATCAAGAAGCTGCCGTTCTTCTGCGAGCTCTCCATCAAGGACTATACCTGCCTGCTCAGCTCTACATGGCAGGAGCTGATCCTGCTCTCCTCGCTGACTGTTTACAGCAAGCAGATCTTTGGTGACCTCGCGGACGTCACCTCCAAGTACTCTCCCTCTGACGACGAGCTGCACAGGTGAGACATCGGGTCGAGCCTGCGGGAAAGGGAGTGAGACACAGAGATGGAGGAGCCGTCAGGAAGATGGTGGTTGGGTGCGTGTTTCTGGCCCTGTGACCAGCTAACCACCTCTTCACCCACAGCTGTTTTCCTTTTCTATTTTTTAGGGAATCGTTGTTCCAGGCTTAGAAAGTACCATGGTTAGTCAGTGTTGAATCAGAACTCCCTTCTGCAGGGGAAGGTGTGGGTGCTGTACACGTGTTGGAAGGTGTTTGAACTTCCCACAGCAATGCTGTTGCCCTCCAGCACAGCGCTACAAATCACCTTTATTATGGGGAGAGTAAAACTAACCAACATTTTGGGTAACCCTGAGATGCAGGATGGAAGGTCTTATTTAAAAACCCTTTGGGCCAGTGGAAAGGTTGTTCATGAAGCTGGTTGTCTGTATTATCAAAGTGTTCATTATTAATTGCTATTTCATTGTTTTGATTACATAAATTTAAAGATGTTGCAACTTAGCTCTTGTTCTTTCCATAGTACGTGCTATCTGATGCTCTGAGGAACCTGCCTTTCATTTATCATTTTGGTCAGGGTGTTGTTTATTTGGTTTGAGTATTTTGTTTTGTGGTCTTGGTGCCAGACAGATCCTCCTTTTGGTAGCAGACTCACGATCTCACAATATTATGGCAGAATATGTAGGATTTACAGAAACTGCTGCCCACCCTCCCCTTTAACGTCTGCCCTGTCTGCTCTCTGCAATGCTGGCCTTGGCATTTTTGCAAGAGTCACCAGGGGATGGGAGTGTCTGATAAGCAGAGATGTAAAATTGTGCCGTGCTCCTTTGTGTGTCTCTTTTTGCCCACCGGAGGGGCTGGCGGAGGCCGGGGCGGAGGAGCCGAGAGCTGGCCCCAGGTGTCTCATTTCCTGGGGCAGGTTCCTCCGCGGCGATGTTCTGCCCGGCCATTCATGGTGCATCTGGCGCTGCTCCTGCGAGGAACAGTGAGGGTCATAGAAAACCACAGTAACACTTGTGCTGCATTCAGCCGTCCTTTTGTTCCTGCTGTCCTGGTCGGAGCCTCAAACGACAAGTGTTTGTTTCATTTTGGGTTTGTGGTAAATACAAGCGAGAGGTAAGACGACAAGACAAAGGAGGAATCCTCACCCTTCAGAAACCGGCAATTCAGAGCTGGTCGCCTCGAAAGTCCTTCAGAGAAGATCTGTGCACATGGATGAAAATAGGTGTTCTTGGGAGTGGAATGTTTCTGCAGCCTCTTCTTCCGATTTAGCTGTTTGAGTATCACTAATTGTCATTAGTAACACGGGAAAATGCACATTGATTCCGCCATTTAGCGGGAAGTTGCACAGATGAGGGGTCTCGAGCTGCAGGGCTCCCTCCCGGTTGTCTTTACAGCAGTTCCACCGTAGTGAGCCTGTCCGCAGGCGGCAGTGGGGTGGTCCGTGGGTGTCCCCTGTCCGATGCACTCGTGGAAATGCTGGTCCCTTCGGATTTGCGAGGGGCTCACGGAGCAGTGTCTGACTTGGGGCTTTCTCAGAGACCCCCCATTTCCTCTGGCGTGGATCAGTAATGATTGCGAACCACAGTCTGTTAGATCCCGCAGCTGGCTGAAGAAACCCCACTGAGCTGTGATAGTCTGGCACCTTGGGGTTAATTTCTGTTCCTGTTTAGCAAAATGACAGGAGCCATGCTGATGCTTAGGTAGATGACAAAGGAAGGCATAGGATGAGCTCCCCAGCCCTGGTGTTTTAATCACTTCTAACAACTGGCTAAATGTTCTGTTTGCCTGCTAGATCAAATGCTTTCTTTTATTGTGCTGTTTTTCTGGAGATGAATATGAAATGAATAGATTCCTGACCTCCCCCAACACTCCTGATAGCGCTTCCCTCCCCCTCCTCCCCAGCTGATCCCGATAACTCCCAGCCAGAAACTTGCCTGGTGTAAACTGGGAGGAAAAGTGTGTGGAGGAGTCGGTCCTCGAGAAGAAATAGGGCTGTGAAAAACAGAACAGCTTTGTTTGAAAGGGGGAGGAAAGCATGCGGAGAAAAGTAAGGCAGTTCAACTGCAGGAATGAGAGAAGAGCTCTCCTGGATTTATGAAGTGATGAGTGGCTGGTAAAAATGTGCATGCTCTAAAAACAATTAAACCCAACAGACGACTGAGTGGTCTTTGTGCTCATTAACTTCTTGAGCTTTGCAATCTTGCACCTGCAAGATTTTTAATGTCAACTTGAGAGCAAGAAAACTTGTACAACTTTAGATTAGCCGACAAGGCTTTCATCGCTTACAATATTACTTTCTTGAAGAACTGACCCAGAGTTCAGATAGCTTGTTTTCACTTCTCTGAGGTCAAACTCCACCATGCATTTTACAAATAACTTTGAAGTAAACAAACACACATGCCAAAATAAGGTATTATTCAGTGAAAAGGGTTCTATTTTTGTTCTATTCAAAGATGGCTTTCTGGTTGTGCTCTTATTCTTTGCGCTGTACAATGCCAGAGCGCAGCTGAGGCTTCCCTAAACACTTCTGTCCCACTTCTGGGAATTTTTGCAATATGCGGTTTCTTTGAAACCGGGGGTACTGCTGTGAGATATGTTCCTGAGAGACTCTTCCGGCCGCTGACATGCGTGGGATGGTCCTGGAGCGTGTCTGCAGGCCCCCTGCCCCCTCCAGCTCCGCTGCTGCCTGTTCCTCACGCCGTGGCTCTCTCGTGGTGCACACGCAGGACGTTGCTCCTGAAGAAGCAGCCCAACACCCCCTTCAGTGGGAGGACCTTGTTCTGCACCCACAAAATCTCCACCTGGCCATTTCCCAGGGGGATTTGGGGAGGCTTATGTTCCCTGTGCATCCGCGTGCCCTCTCCCGCCCACCTCCAGCGCTGGCTTCCCTTGCCGAGCGTGGAGGCTCGGGAGATGTGCAGCTCCTTCTCAGCAAGTGGCACAGGTTGGGCGGTGAGTGGGGCTGGCCCTGCTGAGGTGCTCCGGGGCTGGCATCGATGGTGATCCACATCCCAGCGGAGCATCCCTGACAGGCCACAGGAGCAGCAGTGCTTTTATGGTTGGATCTTGATGTGCTTTTATTAAGTGCAATGAATCCAGCACCTCCTGTCTGAGGGGGAAAGTTTAGAAGGAAGCGGGGTGTGTTCCTCAGACCGTGCAGTTCAGCCTGAGGCCAGCCTGCAGCTCCGCTCCCCTCAGCGCTGATCCTTTGGGGTTTCATGTGTACTTAGGCTTGTGAGAAGGATCCCAGCCTTGGTGGCTTGTCCTCTGAACAGGGGAGGCACTCCAAGGACAGGTTTTTTTAATTCTCTTGCAAGATGCTAAAATCTCGGAAGTTATTTTAATAAGCTTCTTGCCTTTATTGTACATACTGTGTCCTGTGTATGTTGATGTGTGATCTCTATCCTCCAGATTCAGTGAAGAGGGGATGGAGGTGATGGAGCGGTTGATCTACCTCTTTCGCAAATTCAACCAGTTGAAGGTCAGCAACGAGGAGTACGCGTGTATGAAAGCCATCAACTTCCTAAATCAAGGTGAGCTGGCGCAGAGAAGGTATCAGCCCCACTGAGAAATTCTCTGAAACAGTCTGAGCATCCTTTGCCTCCCTGCTGGGAAGTGGGAGGACGGGGTGCGAGACCCTGAAGAGACTCGAGCTCTGAGACCTCTCTGCACGTGTTTGCCGAGGTGCAGACCGTGCTCCGTGCAGAGCCGGGTACTTGGGTACCTGCCTGAAGGAATCCTGGAAGTGAATTAATTCATTTGCTTCCACAGTTTTTATTGCCTTTAAATACAGGCAGTAAGGACAGTAAGTGTGTCGTTTTACATGTGTGCCAGGGGCAGCCGTACCCGAGTAAGAACAGAGCAGAGGCTGGCAAAACTGTTCTGGATAAGGTTTGGGTGCGTGATGACTTGCCAGCGGCTGGGAAACTGTTCATCAGACAAAGATGTGTCATCTAAAAGTATTACTGCTTTAGGTAACTGTTTAGGCAATTAACTAAACTATGCTTTAAAACCAGTTAATTTGCCTGACTTTTTTTTTTTCTGAAGTAATAGTTGACTATTTGCATAGCAACCTTTCAGAGATTCCCAACCAGAAAATGTGTTTGTTCATTTTTCTGCTTTGAAGGGTGAATTTGTTAAAGCAGTCATCCCCCTTCTTATATGAGTCTTTCTGACTCTTTACAGTATTTACCTTCAGATGATATTCTTAGGTCAACTAAGATGATAGTCTTAGGTCACGTAGCTGGCTTCCTACTTTTTAGATTCTATACCTAATGCTAACTCTTCCAACTGAGAAGTGATGACCAATGAAGTATCTACGTGCTGGCAATGAGTTCTGCCTAAGAAGGGGCTCTGTGGCCCTGTTGATGAGCCCGTGTATTAAAGCTGGCAGCCCAGGCTGCTGCAAGACCCCGGACATTTCAAAATCCATGTAATTCTTCAATGTGTGAGAAGATCCTGGTCATTTCCTGACAAGTGGAGCGGGCTTAAATGGTTGGGAAGAGGTGGGCTTTGTTCCTGGGGTGGTGCTCGTCCCTCTCCCCGCTCCTGCAGGCTGCCTCAAGCCGTTGCCTGGGGGTCGCCTTTCCCCGCTGTGTGTTGGGGCCTCGCAGGATGCTTCTTCATGTGGTAAATGAAGAAAACTGTTGGGAGGCGAATGCTTAATGGATGGTCTTTGGCTGTAATTTTGGAAATAAATGTCCCTAGAGTCTTTTGTACTGTGAAAGATAGTTGCAGTCTGTAAACATGTGCCGCGGGCTCCCTCCCCCTGGCTCGTTCCCAGCAGCAGATAGTGCTGACGCTTCAATCTGTGCCGGGCTGAGGTTCCGGTTTGCTTCCCTGGGCAGTTTCCTGACACTGGATAATGCACTTCTCGAGCTGTCTCCATTGTTTTCCAAAATGTATTTTCATTAACTTCCTGTCTTCTTTTATTTTTAGTTGAAGTTTGCAATTTTTTATGTGAAATACCTGAGAATTATTTTTGAAAGTCAGCTTTTGGGCAGCAGATAAATGCCTCTTCCGTCAGATGGTCTTACGGCTCTGAGCCTGCTCCGAGGGTCCACAGCCTTCGCGCTGGGTCCGTCCAGGCCCCCAGCAGCCGCTGCCGCTGATCGCGCTGCGCGCTGGCCGTGGGGCTTCCTGCCGCTTTGATAGGTTGGAAACGGCAATTTTTCCTTTGTGTGTGTTGCCTGACATTGGCAAAGCTAAATTTAAAAATAAGAAGTTGACACGTTTATAAAGCTCGTATGACATAATTCATAAGCAGATGGGGAGAAATATGATGATACCTTGAATTATGGAGTTGAGTGCTTTCCTCAGCCAAGATGATGTAGCTAAAATCAACATGTTTCTGTCTGAGGAAGCATTACGCTGAATCCGCTGTGAGGACTAAACCTTGACATAAAGCTGCTTTGCCCCAGGCAGGCGGGGATTTAAGGTTGCTGGAGCTGTTATCTCCAGGAGCACCCCTTGAGCTGCAGAGGAGCAGCTCAGGACATGAGCTGTTCTCATCCCGGTCTCCCGTGGAAGGAAGTCCTGTGCCCAGACACGCGTGTAAAGGCGCATCCGTGGTGGCAGCACACCCGGAGGGGAGACGGGAGTTTTAGCATTTGTCCAACTGGGCATCAGAAACCAGTCTCCGAAGCAGGGACAGAGCTTGGAGTTTTAGCAATCAGTTTGTCTTTCCTGAAGAAGTGATGATCATTGTGAGCTTGCTGCCTTTCTAGGATGTTTTCATCATGTTTTCATTAGTCTAATCATACTCGTTTTCAGACATCAGGGGTCTGACTAACGCGTCCCAGCTGGAGCAGCTGAACAAGCGGTATTGGTATGTTTGCCAGGACTTCACGGAGTACAAATACCCACACCAGCCAAACCGTTTTCCAGATTTAATGATGTGTTTGCCAGAGATACGATACATTGCAGGTAACTTTTTGAGCTCTTCTCCCACTGGGATTGTGTGCAAGTTATGAAACTTCCTTTTAAAAAACAAATTTATTTGCAACAGCAAAATTCTTGTCGACTTTGGTAGAGGATGCTTGTGGGAGACGTTTTTCTGTCGAAGCTTCTCCCCCACCCTTAAGCCCATCTCCCGTCACCCCTGGCTCCCCAGCCAGACCGGCTCTTTGCAGGTCGTCCCTGTGCTGCTGGCGTGACGTCCTGCTCCCAGGGAGACGTGCCTTGCTCTGACCTGCTGCCCTTTAAGTGCTTTGGTCAGGTTCCCGTTTTATTTTCTTCCTTTCAATCCCATCTCCGAGGCATTTTGTCTCAAAAGGGTGCAATGCTGCTTTGAGTAGTTATCTTGTAAGAAAGAGAGAGATCCCTGAAATGCCGCGTAATTAAGGAGCAGGTGATAAGCAGCGCGGCGGGCAGTTCTGCAGCGTAACCCCCAGGGCTCACCTCGTCTGGACCTCTGAAATCTGCAGGTGAACTTTCAAATGCAGTTGTGTCACTAATTGGATCTACAAGGTCTGGTGTTACTAAAACATTGTTTGTTCCTGAATGTTATGGCAAAGGGAGATACTTGCCTCCCCGTGTCAAGGCTCCGTATGCTTCATCCTACTCCAATGTAACGAACTAGATAATAATCACAGAGTAGCTCTCGTAATTTACTCATTGAGATCAACAAGGGAGTTTGAGGAGAGACGGGATTTAGTCTTTCCCAGTTTCTATAAATACTACTCCATTGTGTAGACATCATTTTGATCTGACTTCACCCATTTATTTAGCGTTTGATTCAGTAAATAATAAATCCTGTTGTGTCCAAATGAATATCAAATGTCTAATGTAGCGGTAGGATGATTAACTGTTTCTCTGAGAAGTTCAAGGTAAAACCATCTCCAGCGTTGCTGGCTTAGGTGTCTCTGAAATCTGATTCAGGAGTGGCTGCTAATTCTGGTTGTTTTTTTTTTTTTTCTTACCAGGAAAAATGGTGAACGTCCCCCTGGAGCAGCTGCCTCTCCTTTTTAAGGCCGTTCTACATTCCTGCAAGACGAGCGTGAGCAAAGAGTGAGCCCAGCTCTCCCGGCCGGTGCCTTAGGCTGCGCCCCAGGCAGGGAGCTGGCTCACCCCGGGAGAGGGGCAAACGCCATGGGGCAGGAGACGGGGCGGTGGCCGTCCCTGCTGTTGTAGCAAGAATCTTTTTTGTTTGGTTTTTTTTTGTTTGTTTTTTTAACTCTTTTTCCTATATATTTATTTCACGACAGAGTTGAATGTATGATCTTCAACACGATGCACATGGTTCTGTATGAATGCAGCAGATGCATTCTCCAGCGGTTTACAGAATGTGAAGATGTTTAATGTTACAGTGTTTGTTAGGGTTAGTTCTTTTGTATTTTGGGGGCTGGGGACCGAGATGACTAAGACTACCTCAAGGAGAAGATGCTGTTCGCGCACTGCTCTTTCCATGATTTGTACCCAAAAGCATTTGTCATAGAGGGCAAACGGCCTCACCGCGTCGACAGAGCTGTTAGTGTCCCAAGTGGACAATTTTGCAGAAGTGGGTGTTAGAGAAGTGCCAAGCTTTTTTTCTTAAAATATAATAATAATTTTTAAAAGGCAGGGAGTGGAGAAGAAGGAAGGGTCTGTCTTGCCGGTTGGTTTCTTTTCCCTGGGCAGTTTTCAGGGGGTGATATCTCCTGCACTTTCCCTGAACCCTGTCCCAGTGGGATTGTAGTGCTCCTGAGGGGAGTGGGGTCGCTGCCCCATCCCCTCCTGGGGGCTGCAGGAGGGGGCTCTGTCCCCAGCCCGACAGCCGGCCTCTCGCCGTCGCTGCGCACCTCCCCGTTGGACTGAAGCCGTGTTGCTGCAGTTCCTAACAGGCTCCTGGTGTTACACAAAGGTACTCTTGTTGCTAGAGAACTGCAAGTAATTTCTCATCACTTCCTTAACATCCATTTTAGGTTCACAAAAGCAGGAAAAACCTACTTGGAGAAGAGGGAGGATTGCCCCTTCTAGTGTATTCCTCCAAGGTGGTGTCTGACCACTGCGGAGCTTCTGCATTGCAGCAATCCCAAGCAGCCCGTGACGGGAACACTCAATGTCCCCTGCGGTTAAATGTGACCTGCGTAACGGGACAGGGGACTCCAGTGTCCTCTGGCGTGGCTTTCCCTGCTGGACTCGGGGAATGCATGATCCATAGTCGTATCCTGCCAGGACTGTTCTCCTGCTTGTGGAATCCCTTCTCACCAGGGGATAATGGTATTAATGTAGTACTTGGAAAAGTGTTCTGTCCTAGGTGTTGCAAGGTTTGGGGTTTCCATCTCGCAACCTCCACATCCCACCACTGCGCAGAGAACTGGTTTGATGACAACTGGTTGTCCGTTTGAGTAGTTGCTAAGTGCTGGTGTTTATCTGGACTTGGGTGTTCTCCTGGGTGACGTTGTGGCTTCCTGCTCGTGGTGGTGGTGGGCAGGTTGGATGAGATGCTCTTGTTCTCATCTCCTTCGTTAAGAGTTAGCATTCAGAGACTCGGTCGCTCTCGTAGGCAGCTGTGTCGCCCTGGCCGGTTTTCTTTCCCTGTGTCCTTACATATGAATCTGATCTTTATGTAGCAAGAGAGTTCATCAACAAATCTTTGAATGCTTTTTAAAAAATATTTTGGAAAACAACTTCAGTTCCTTCAGGGTGGGGGAACCAGCTGCTACCTTTTTTTCTTGCCCTGTGGCACCGAGCAAGTACTGCTCAGAGGTACTGAAGCTGCCACGAGACCAAAATGAACGTCATGGTGAACAGGAGAAAAGTCTCATTCACCAAAGTCGTGTTTCCTTCCCCGGCGGGCGCTGCCTCGGTTGTGACCCCTGCGTTGGCCACCTCTGCTCGCTGGGACCCCTCCGGGCCCCGCTGCTGGCTGGCCAGCGACCCACGGCGCCATCGCCAACCTTGCCACCCCGCTTGGGCATATCTCAGCTCGACGGTTTCCCTTTCCTAAAGGTCCACTAGCTGCTCATTTTTCCTTATTTAAGTAGGATGTTACGGGTAACAGCTGCCGGGCACGGCAGCCGCTCCGCTGGAGAGAGCTTCACAGCCCAGAGCTGGTTCCGCCAACCTCATTTACTCTCTGACTGTAAAACGAGACCAGCGCGTGTTTCTCAGGAAAGCCTTCTGCATACAGCCTATACCTCAAGTGTAAATGGGAAGATTTTAGTATATCTGTTTGTGAGTTAGAAAGTATTTCTCAGCTTTTAAGTTTAATTTCCAAATAGCTTGATATGATCTTTTTATTACGGGTTATCTTCTGACTTGCTGTTTTATACACTCAAGGAATTGTTAAAATTGCATAGGAGTAATTTTATTCTACAATTACTGAATTATTATAATCTGTTGATGAATAAGAGTTTGTTTTGATTAGTGTACATAAAAGCGGTCATCTTATTGCCAAATACCCAACAAAAGTAATCTGTTAGGTATTCTGTGTTTATCCAAAATAGACTCCCAAGACAAATGCTGTACAACCAACAACAAAATACCTAAATTCATTTAGGATGATGAATGGACAAGAATTTTCTACTTTTTGTTGTATAAAGCAAATTTTGCAAGGGTTGATTGGCAGCAGTATCCCTTACCAAATAACCCATTTGTCGTAGGGAGTCGAAAATCCTTACTAAACTGACAAGTAAGGAAGAAGGTAATACACCGACCCAGAATCTCGCTCTCCGGACAGCCGTTCTTAATATCTTCTGCACCAAGTCCTCTAACGACTTGTATTTTTTAAACAGGGTAAAGTGAATGTGTTGCATTGCAAACTCAGGTATTATGAGAAGGTAGGAATGTAGCTAGAGACGTAGAGACGTTAGGTCAGTCGCTAGATGTATTTGTGAATTTGGTTTGAAGGACACCCTGGAAAGGTTGGAATTTTTGTTCCATTCTTCACGTAACATTCGGTTCACAGGGACTCATATTTTATTTGTGCTTAATGCTAGTAGGGGGAAGTTCATTATCTTTGGTATCTATCTGCTCTTGCTTATCTGACCTTCTGTCATAGAGGAATCAATCAACAATAATAGTCTTTGGTAGAATTTTCTGCCAAGACAAGTCAATTTTTATCCCCGATTTGAAAGATAAATTGGCTGACTGACCCCCTCCTCTCCTTCGTAGCATTTGTGCAGATGGAAAGCTGAAGAGTTACTTTTAATCTGAAGAGAGATTTGGGACATAAATTTGAAGTGCTCAGGCGTTCAGAGGGGCTCTGCCGAGGTGTCCGAGTTGCTGTTTTACAGCTGGGAGCTCGTCACCCGGCGCAGAAACGGCTGCTCCCAGTCGCTGGGGCCGTTGCCCTCCTGAGGCCTGCAGCGTGCTCGGGAATGCCGGGTACCTCCAGACCGATGGGCTCGGGGCATGGCAAAATTGATGCAGCAGGAGCCAACTCTCCAGCCGTTTTTCATCTGCATTAGCTACTTTCTAATTGTTAATAATGCCAGTGGCATTCGTTTTTCTCATCTGGTGGCTGCCAGCCCGCAGCGCTGTGCCGAGGTGCTGCGAGCTTCGGGTCATCGGGCTGCAGCTCTGGATTCTCCTGTAATTCTTAAATCCTGAGCTTTTGCCGTCTGCCGCCACGCAAAGCCCGGAGGGGGAACTTGGCGTTTGCAGGGTGGTCGGTCGGATCGCCAGCTGTGGGGCAGGGGGTGCCAGGGAGCTGCCCCCCCAGGAACACGCGTTTCCCCGGTGCTGTGGGGGTGCTCCGAGCGAGGCCGTGGGAGGCGGCGGTGCCAGCGGGGCACCCGTGTCGAGTGCCGCTGGCCGCCCGTCCCCCCCTCGCCACGCGCCTGCCCTTCGCGCCGCAGGCTCCTGCGCAGAACGGCAGCCGCCTCAGGTTTAGGAGTTTGTCTTGTCCTTCAAACCAACCTTCTTTTAAAAAAAAAAAAACAACCAAACTTGAATTTCTTTTATCTTTACTATATTTTTAAAAACGAGGAAAAAAAAAAAAGAAAAAGATTCTCCTGTGAATGTGCTATTTACCGTTCCTTCTTTCTTCTTTCTTGGTTTTGGTTTGAAGCTATGAAGCTTGGTGTCTGTGAAAATGTTGTTATTTCTGTATTTCTCAGGATAATAAGCGGCAATCATCCCTGCCACATGAAAGGCAGGAGAAAGGGGGAAACTTGGGGAACTAGTTTAAGTATGAAGCTAATTTTTAAGTTGTAGGTGATGTGTAAATCGAGGGTAATACATAGGACGTCAGTATCAAGCTGTGGCGTTTCTCTGGTTCACGGTGTGTTGTTTGCAATACACAGAAGCTCAGGGATAAGTATTTAAAATGTGACCCAGAGAAACCCTAGTTTTGATGTTGCAACAGTTGCTTCTTTCATGACTTGTTTGGAGGACTCACTGAATGCTGAATAAAGCCCCCCCATGAGATTTTGGGTGGAAAAAACTTCTGGTTTGGCTGGGGGGAAGTTTGCCTACTGGAGGCTCAGGCGCCCGTCTAACGGGAAGAGCATCCCGAAGGCGCAGGGTGCCTTTCGGGCTGGGGGGGAGCAGTGGCCGAGGAGCTGCGGGGTCCTCTGGGGCTGTGGCCCCTCCGTCCTCCGGTGCCCGGCTCTCCTCCCCGGTGCTGTTGGATGGGGAAGTGGCAAAGTGTTAAAATACCACCGGTTTTGGTAACTTCACGCTTTCACTGAAGGCACGTCGGCTCCTAGGGCTGGGAGAGGTTTGTCTGTGTTCCCGTATTGCCTCGTCCGCCTGCTTGCGGTGTTAAATGTGTTCGAGTGCTCGTGGAAAAGGGGAAAATGGGAATTTCTCAATGTCCCTGGCAGCCAGTCCCAGCGTTCTGTGCTCAGTCTGTTGCTCATCACCGAGAGCGTCCTACCTTCTGGTGAGCACAGCGTTCTCGTCGTGGGTGGGTGAGGCTGTAGACTCAGAGGGCTCGAGGAAGGCACCGGCACGTGGAACCGGCTCCGTTACAGCTGCCAGGAGCCACCAAAGGCCCGTCCAGCCGATGCAGCCGCGGTGAGTGCCGGCACCGAGCACCAGTTTGCAGGGCTGAAACCCCCCTTCCCCGCAGTCCCACGGGCCGGGATCTGCAAATCTGAGTTTAAACCAGCCGGTGAAAAGCTGGTGAGGCCAATCCAAGGCAATATCTTCCCCTTGGAAAAAAAATAATTAAAAAAGAGCTCCTGTGCAGCTGACCTCTAACAAGTCTATGAAAGAAGCAACATGGCTCAGTGGAAGAAATGCCCCCAAGGGCAAAAAGAAACAGAAATTGAAACCAGATGACGATCAACCTTAACAAAGCCTTTTGTGATTCATTGTTTTCTTTCAATTTATAAAATGTCTTGTAATAGTTGATAACATTATTGACTCAATTTCCATAACAAAACTACCTCGTGTGACATCCTGTTTATCATCTCAAAGGGATTGTGTGAAAACAAAATCCTGCCAGTGTTAGTTGCCAGTGAAGAACCGGGCGGGTGATGGCTGGGGTTTTCTTCCCGTTCCCGGGGGTTGTGGCTGGTTCCTGTTGCTGCTGCAGCGTTTCATCCTGCGGGAGCTGACTTTGCATCCCGCCTGGACCCCCGGCCCCCTGGAAAGGCGTTGGGCCATGCACCCCCTGCTGTACCCAGCACCGCTGTGCCGTGGCAGTGAGCACAGCGGTCACTGCCGCAATGAGCCGCTGGTGACGGCACGGGCAGCGTGCTGCGGCCCCCCGTCCCCGCAGCGGCTCTTGCCGATTTGTTTTTTGTTGGTGCCCATCAAGCCTCGGGCCTGGTTCCAGCTCTGTCCTGGTGCAGACGCGACGCAGAGGCTGCGGCTGTGGCCTGGGACCTCGCAGAGCCCGCGCACGTAGGTCCTGGGCGATGGGGTCTGGGCAGCTCGAGGGGGTTTGCTGCTTGTGTCGGCTCCTCGCTGGTTTGTGGGACACCTCCAAGGCGGGTTGGTCCTGGTCTTTGGGTCCTTCCGCTGGTGTTCCAGGTGATGGTTTCTCCCAGTAAAACACTTCATTTTTCCCACGATCCCTTGCGTAAATCAGGGAAGCAGGATGTTGCCTCGGCATGACACACGGTGAAGGTTGGCGCGCTCGGAGCTGGGGCTGGGGCAGGAGAGCGTGTCTGGCCGCCCTTGCCCCGCAGCGCCCGAGCTGGAGCGGGCACCGCGTGGCACCTCTCGGGGGCTGCCTCTCTGTCACTACGCTATGACCAAATGAATGTTTCTGCTGGCACGTCTGGGGCGCGCCGTGGCACAGCCGGTCCCCATCCCGCGGCGGGACCGGCACGGGTCCCTGTCAGCCCGACCTGCCCCTGCTCCGCTGCGCTGCTCTGTGACTTGACTACCTGTGGAAATGTGACCAATAAGTGTTGAACGCATGTTTAGCGAGTGTTAGCTGTATGAACTAATAAATGTGAATTGTTCTGCACCGGTGGCGTCTGCTGTTCGCTTGCACCTTCCCCCTTCGGCAGCGGCTCTCCCTCAGTCGTGAGGGTGGTGGCCACCAGCGCTGGTCTGGGTGGCAGCCACGGCACTGCCCTGTCTGTGTCCCTCCAGCTGGAATCGTTTGTGGGTCTGGGAAGTCCTTGGTGTGGCTGGGGACTCGGGAGGGGACACGAGCCCTGCCCTGGGCTGGGGGTCCCTGTCTCGGGGGGAACAGGAGCGGGGGCTATGCCAGAGCGAAGGTTTGCGTGGGCTTCTGCACCCTGCCATGTGTCAGGCACATGGTGGTCCCCTTTCCTGCCCGGGTCCTGGAGGAGAAGGCAGGAGGACAGGTTTCTTCCCTTTGGTCATTGCACTGTTGTAGCCTGAGGTGCCCGCTGTGGCACACGCGGTGCGGCCACATCACCGCTGTCGCCGGGGGGTTCCTGTCTGTGGGATGGCCGGAGCATGCGGTGGTTCAGGTGGGCAGCCATCGCCGCCGGTGCAGCAGGAGGAGACCTGTGCGGTGGCGGCTGCTGCAGGCAGGAGGAATAATCCCAACAAGCAAACACACCAGAAATCCTTGACCAGCACACTCCGGAGAAATCATTTAACGAAATCATTTAACCATCTCTCGTGTCACTGAGGTAGGTGCGTGTTAAAAGACTAAGAAGCACTTTTCATATTTACATTTCCACGTGTATTAGAGAGCGCGCATTAAGGCCCACTCAGGGAGATGCTGCGCTGCCACAAAGGCAGCTCCAAGTGAGCAGCCAGCCCCCGCACTCCGCTGCTCCCTCCCGCGTTTCTGCATTGCCAAACTCATGAAAATGGAAATTCTTCCCTTTTTACTGTTTAGGAGCTCTTGTGCTTAAGAACCTGTAGGGTTTGTTTGTGGGGTTTTTTTTTCCCCCACTTATTTTAGTAGCGGGAAGTTCTACAGCAAAGAAATAGCAGTTAAGTACCTGCCTTCTGGCACACAGGGGTGCAGCCCTCCCTGTGCTTCTCAGCTGAAGGATTTCGTCAACCCCCTTGGCGGGCACGTGTCCTGCAGGGAAAGGCCGGTTCCTTGGGCAGGACGGGTGGACGAAGAGCTCGGCCCTCCCGGCTGAGGGGGAGGGATGGGCGGTTCTGGGTCCTGCATGGAGCAGAGGGATGCCTGCGAGGGCTGGGCTGTCCGGCAGCACAGCCGTGCCCTGCCCTGCGCCTGTGGCCCTCACCTGCCGCCGGGTGAGGCGGCCGTTCCCGAGACGCAGCGATGTGCTTGCAGTAATCCCTCACAGCGGACACAATAAACGTGTTGGATCATAAATCAGCGCTGAGCACGTTCAGCCTCACCCGAGGTCTAGGCCCAAGCTTGCACCAGGACAGCTCGCTTTTTGGAAGGATGCTTGTTCCAGCCCAGCATCACGACCTCGTGCTGTCCCTGCACGTCCCCTTCCCGAGGGTGTCGCGGGAGCAGGCGGTGAGCAGAGGGGAGAGGGAAGAGAAGACCTAGTTCAGGAGGGGGAACTGCTCCGGCAGCCTGGCTGGAGATATTTCTGCAGATGATCTTCCTCTCCCATCGGGAAAGCTTTGCTCCTCTTCCCGATGTGGTAGGAACCGGCCATGGGGAAGCCAGATGTGCTCGACATGGAGGGCTCAGAGGCTGCAGCAGTGCCCAGGCTGCCCCGGAAATGCAGGGGGAGAGTGGCGGGCCGGCTCCCCATCACCCCGGGTGCTGCTCCCCACAGACGCTGGCCCCAGACCTGCTCCGTGTCCCCCGGCGCCTCCACGGCCCTCCCGGCTGCGCTGCCCCTGCCCCTGCCCGGCTGCTCGCCGCAGGGAGGCCATCGCTCTCCCAGCTCGCGGACCCCGCTCCCCTCCCTGCGCAGCACCGTGCCTACCCCCTCCCCGCTGCGTCCATGGAGTTTATCGCATCCTCGCTTCAATCCAGGCATGAGCCGCACTGCCCCGCTCCTCCGCCGAGCTCTCACGCCTCCTGCCCTCTCTATTGTGTTGATTTTTCTTATTTACAGCGGTTCTCCTCCTCCGCGGTGCAGCTCCAGCGGCTTTGACGTTGTGGCGCCCTGGATTTATTCCCCGTAAGGAGGCCCTGAAGGTCAGCAGTGACGGGGCGCGCTGGGAGGTGGCAGAGGATGCTTTGCACACGTGGGGCGATGGGTTCGCCCTCACCTTCAAACCAGGCGAGAGGAGCCACGCCGGGGCGGCCTCTCCCCTCGCCCCGCGCCGGCACAGGGGGCCCCGGAAAGCAAGGCTGGAGCGGGAAAAGTACCAGCACATTTTAATTTTCAGCTCACCCTCTAGTGACCACTGTATTTTGATTAGAGCTCTGCTTCCTTTTCATCTCGGTGCTCCGGCTGGTGACAACTGCCACAGCCTCGTGCGCGCAGTGCAATAGTTTATCACCGAAGGCCACCCGCTCTATGAATTCAGAGCCAGCGCTGAACAAATCACGCTGTCACTAACGTCAAACTTGTTAACCTGATCTTTGGTGGATCACTAGTGTCAACATTGCATGGGACATACATTATCGGGCCCAAGGACTTCGGGAGATGCGTTTGTCAGGCTGCTCTGTCACAGTCCCACTCTTGACCTTCGCAAAGTAACTTTCAAGGATAAGCTGCTTTCCTCTTGAAAAGAGTTGTTGTTCCCAGGAGTGTCACCCCACGGCCGCCAGCCAGGACAGGGCTGGGAGGTGAGGCTGGGTCACCACGTCACGGTGGGGGTGTCAACCCAGTAATGGGTGAAGGATCTGCTGGAATGGTCCTGTGGGGTGTCCTCCAGGGCTGGGTCTGGGCTAGGGAAAGACTTCCACTGATGTCCATCACCAGCCACGTGTCTTCCCTGAACTTCTCCCCGTCTTGTCACCAATTGCTCTCACATCTCTCCTCATCTTTTGCCCAGTCTCTGCCCCTCTGGAGTGCAAAGCTGGAAACCAGTCTATTGCATGCAGTAGACTGGTGGGTCTCCTTTTACTGGGCCATCACGAGTCTCACTTCTCGGTTTGCCAAGTGCGGGTGCAGGATTTGCTCTCAGCGTTTCTGATGGGGTTGGTCACCGCTGCGGAGGTCGGACAAAGGATGGGCTGCCATGGCTGCGTCTCGAGAGGTGTGTGCTTCCAGTGAGCTCCTGCCCAAGCTCTGGGGGGTGATTGGGTTTCGTGGTGCCTTTGCTCGGGCTGGTGGCGTCCCCTCCACGCAGACCCTCACAACCTGGAGGGAGCGGTGCCGTGGGGGCGCGGGATGGGCTGGACACCCTGCCCGAGGCTGCGCGGTGGTGGGGCCGGCGGGGTGGGACTGTGCCAGCACAGACGGGGCCCGCGGCCAGAGGGACCCCAAGGTGGGTGCTGGATGCGAGCTCCACGTCGCTGTCGCTGCGGGCCGACCCCGCTAATCAGCTGTGAAAGAGAGAGAGAAAGCTGGAGAGAAATCTTTCTCTCTGCTAACCTCATCACAATAAAGATTCCTATAAAGAGCTCTTATCCTTGAAGAAAATGAGGCACATAAGCAGGAATAGTAAACAAAAGGCTGTCATTTTGACCCAGGAGTGCTTCATGTTGTTGGCAACTGCCAAGAGGAAACATAAAGAGAGGCTGCATCCAAGTCCCAATTATGCAGAACTATGTGACTGATATGTCAATGAGTCCTCCCGGGAGGAGACCACCAGCACTTCCCAGCGCTGCCTGCGCACCATCTGCACACGCCGCCATGCACCGGGCCCACCTGCACCCCCGAGCGAAGGCGTGCGTGGCATCGGAAGAATGCAGAGGACAAGGTAATGTCATCAGGAATGCTATCGCCAAAGCCCTCGCCGCACGCGCATTATCGGCATGGGCCCCGGAGTCAGGGACTGCGGGCAGCCGGCGGTGCAGGCAGCGAGATCTGGCAAACAGTAGTGCTGACCACACCTGCTGCAGGCACGCTCCGGGAACGTGGCGCAGGCAGGAGGGCTGCCCTGCCGCCGATAAGCTGAGTGGATGGAGATAAAATCCAAGAAGGAGATATGCTTTGCTGAGCATCAAGGCTACACACCAGCAAGGAGCCAAAGCGTGGCTGCAGACCGCAGACGGTGGTGGGGCTCCATGGGCTCTGGCTGTGCCGTGGCCATGCCGGCCCCATGGCCTGGACAGGAGAAAATGGGGCAGGGCAGTCACTGGACCAAAACCTGGGGCTTTGGTGATGGATGTGCTGGTGCTTGGGCCCGTTGGGAGCACAGAGCACGGGCTGTGCTGGTCTCTTGGCCATGAAAATGCTATGGCCGGGCAGCGACTTTGGGGCCCATCCTCATCCTTGAACACCAGACGTCCCCTCCCCAGCGCATCCCTGGAGACCTGTGAGGCTGGAAGCCCAAGGGCCACTTTGTCCCTCCCTCTTGGGTGCTGTGGCCACTGAAATGTCACCCCGGTCTGCACCTCCTCCCTGTCCCCAGGGAGCCCTAGGGCAGTGCACAGCCTCCGGGAGGGGCTCGGCATGTGCTGGTCGCTCCTGCCTGCGCGGGCACGCGCTGCCTGGGGTATCCCAGAGCTCCTCGGGCACAGCTGGACCCATGTCCCAGAGCAAGCCCAGCACAGGGCGGGGAAGGAGAGCAGCAGGATGGGCAGGAGGTCGGTGCTGCCGCTGCAGAGGGCCCTGGTGCCGGTGGTGGCAGGCGGCTGGTGGCCACGTGGCAGAGGGGCCTGGGTGTCCCCAGTGCTGGAGCCCCACATGCCCACCCTGCCAGGAGCCGGCTCTTCCTGGCCCCTGCGTGGCCGCTCCGGAGCGGCCTTCCCAAATCCGCCCTCCCTCCATCGCTGGCCGGGACCTGCCGGGCTGCAGCGCGGCCGGTGCACTGGCCCTGACCCGGGGCCGCTGCAGAGGCTGGGCCACGGCCTTGGCAAGGGCCCGTGCAAAGGAAAGTGCCCAAGGCCGGCAGGGACGTATTTGCCCCTGAAAGCACCTTGCTGCAAAAATAGCAAGCGGCCGGCGTGAGGCCGGGGCTTCCCGGGGGAACAATGCCCGGCGGGAGGAAGCGGCCGCGGCCGCCCCGCAGCTCCGTCCCCGCCTCGCGCGGTGCTGAGCCGCGAGCCGCTGCGTGCCGGCCCGGCGGGGACCTTGAACCTGCCACAGATTTATTTTCTCTGACATTGGCATCGCGTCGGAACATCTGGCATGCGGCTGATAATTGCTGGGGATCGAGGCGGAAGCCGCTCCGGCCTGGCGCTTCTTCCAGAGCTCTGTTTTCATTAGTTTTTCTCTTCTCTTCAGCTGCAGAGTGAGGAAAAAACAAGCAGGGCTGCGCAGCTCGTGGCTCCTGCTCCTCTCCCCTTGGCTGCAGCACTGGGGGGGTCCCTGCCACCCCCGGCTCAGCGAGGGGACACTGCAGGGTCCACTGTCGCGCCGTATCAGGGCTGCGTCAATGCCGAGGGCGGGACGAGCCCTTCCCTGAGCCCAGGGCTGTGGGTCCCGCCATGCCGTCCTCGGTGTCAGTGTCCCCTGGCCGGGCCAGCCCGTCCGCGGGGCTGTCGTCGCTGTGTGACAAGGCAAGGAGCAGGGCCCTGCGTGCAAACTGGCCGGGAGACGCCGCGGTGATGGATGGCTGGAGCGCGGGGCCGGCGGTGGGAGCAGACCCCCGCCCTGGCAGGACGGGAGGTGCCATGCGCGCCCCCTCGCCCCAGCCCCTGGCCTTGCTGCCCTCCTGTTTCCGCAGGGCGATGGGAAACCCGAGCTCTGCAGCCGGAGGGGTGCCCGTGGGTCGGGACTGTACCGGGCAACGGCGGGTGGGAGAACCCACACAGCAAATACACCTCCTCTGCCAGGGGCTTGGCTGCCCTGCCGCCTCCCCAGCCCAGGGGCTCCCGCTTCCCTCCGGTGCCATTTCATCTCATGCGGCGCTGCCGGCGTGGGCGCTGCGAGCTGGCAGGGACCCTGGGCACAGGGCGCCAGGCGTGGAGGAGCCCCCTCCCACCCTCCTCTGCCGAGGAGACCCCTCGGGGCTGGGGAGGCCCCGGCTGCAGGTCCCAGTGCTGGGTGGGTGCTGTGGGCTTGTCCTCCCCCCGGAGGCGTCCTGCCCCACGCCCGCGGCCCCCTCCCTCGCGCCCCGGGCTGTAAATCAGCGTGGCCGCGGGTGCAGGCGCGCTCGCCGCCGCCCGCCAGTGCCCCCCGCCTCCCCGCGGGGTCTCTCTCCCCTGGCGCCTTATCTGCCGTGGGGGTCCCACTTATCTCCGCTGTCACTTTCTAATGCTAGTTTATGGGCAGCGTTTTGTAGCTTAATTATGATGTTTTTCATGGTGGTCACGTGGCCACGGAAGCCAATAAGGCACCGAAGTGGGTCCATCCCGGCTGAGCCTGGCCCCCGCGGGGAGGAGATTGGCCGGTGTCCTGCCCAGCGCGGCGTGTGCGCAGCCAGAGCCCCAGCACCTTCCCGGCAGAGACGGGTCCCATAAATCCCCCAGCTCACTGCGGAGAGGACAGCGGGGCCCAGCACCCCACGAAGGCTCCTCGGGCAGCAGCTCCCGGTCAGCAGCAGGAGCGAGGCTCTCCTGCCGCCCTGGCCCCACGCGCAGTGGGGCACGCAGCCGCCTCGCGGTGAGTATGTGGCTGTGGGGAGAACCGCGGTTGCCCTGTCCCACCCATCTCCCACCCACTGACACCATTCCCCACCACGGCAGCGGCCGAGGCCGGAGCTGGGGACGTGGCAGGGCTTGGCGAGGAAGCGGGAGCTGTGCGTGGGCCTCCGCTTCCCGTCCCGTCCCCATCAGCGGGTGTGGGGATGGAGGCTCTGTGCACCGCGGGCAGCGGAGCGAGGCCTCGCCGTAGCCTTGGCCCCTCGGCCATGCCGCTGCCCAGAAATGCCGGATCTGGCTGCTGAGCAGTGTTGGCTGAGGGTCCCCAGTGACCCCAGTGCTGTGTGTTACCCGGGGGAGTGCAGGCAGCCCCCGCACCATGGAGCAGGCGTGGGAGGCGACTGGGACCCCTTGGCATCCGGGGTCGGCTGAGCCTGCGTCCCTTCCCCATCCCACGCTGGCAGGCACCGCAGCCTTCGGCTCCCTGTTGCTTTTGTTCCTCGCGGTGTTTGCTCAGCTCTTCTCCTGACCCGCGGTCCCTCCTGGGCTCCTCTTGGATGGCAGGTCCCGCTCCGCAGCTGCCCGGCAGCTCCCCCGGGAGCTCACGGTGAGTGCGGGGGCTGTGGCCGAGGGGCTCTGCCGACGGTGGGAGCGCTCCTTCCCGGCCAAACGGCGGCTGACCAGCACTGGGGGCTGCTCTGCTGCTATTCTTAGCCCGGGCTCAGCTCCTGGTGGCTCTGGAGCGATGCTCTGCCGAGCCCGTTTCCTGTTTGCCGATCTCCCTGCCAGCACCGCTTCCTACCCGCCGCACCCACGGGCAGCGGCAGGCGTGTGGGGCGATCCGGGTGGGATGATCCAGGCCGGATGAGCTGCATGCGATGAGCAGTGCGGGTCAAGCCGTGTGGGATCAGCTGTGCGGGATGAGCCGTGTGGGATGAGCCGCGTGGGGCTGGCAGCCACGGCTCCCCTTCCCAGGGTTCTGCCGGCAGCGCCAGGTGCCCACGGCCCCAGGGCCCCCGCACCACTGCCCTCCATCGGCAGCAAAACACCCCAAATCAGAGCTCGCTCCCTGGGGACTGTGCAGACAGCAGGCTCCTGCCCGTGCTGGGACAGGCCGTGACTCTGCATCAGCCATGAAGGGTCTCCTGACCCAGCGGCTCGTCCCTGATGGGATGGGTTCGGTCCCGGCGCCCGGCTCAGAGCTGGAGCCTCGAGCTCCCTGTGGCCAAGTGCCTGGGCCGCGGCGCATGGCCGGCATCCCAATAAACAGGACGTGCCGAGAGCATGGGTGCTCCTCTGCCGGTCTGCTGCCGTCATGGAATATTTCGTTAAGAATCTCTAAACGTGAAGCAATTTAAATACTGGCAGTGAACAACTGCGGTCTGGCAGGCAGACCAGGACACTGTTGGCAGTGGCTGCTCCACATGGGGTGGCCGGCACTAGGTCGAAGTGTCACCTTGTGCGTAGTGGTCCCAGAGAAAATGTCAGGAGCTGCCGCACCCCCCCAGTGCTCCTCACGCACCTTTCCCCGGGCTCTGTGAGCACCCCCCGCCGCCGGCAGGGCTGCCTGGTGCAGGGCGACGGGGGTGGCTCTGGCAGGGCCTGGGGGTCCGGGGGCTCTGCGCTGAGCGGGGCTGCCTGCGGGCTGTTCCTCTTCCTCAGACACGTTTAATTGTGCTCCGGCCCCGAGGACTCCTGGTTCCCATGCTGGTCCTGCCGCTGGCAGGCCGGATGCCCGGGGAGGTGGGGGGCTCGTTGATCCCCACAGATGGTGCGGGGCACCTCCGCCAGCCCAGGGGGGAAGGCGGGGAGGGTCTCAAGCCCTTCTCTGCAGAGAGGCGCCCCGTGCCCGTCCTACCCCCGGAGTGGCCGGGGCTGGAGCCCGGTGCTGCCGAGGCCTGGCTGAGCAGCCTCCCCCAGCCTGGAGCAGCAGGCAGAGGAGGGGGCTGCTCCTGCCACAGCCCCCCCAGCCCCAGCTCCCTTTCTGCCCCCTGCGCTTGTCCGGGGCCGCTGCCGGGACCTGCCGCCCCCGGGTGCCCTCCCCGCCGGGGCCTGCCGTGCCGGGGCCGGCAGCGGGG